>JBAMAX010001679.1:0-88705 GCA_037043745.1 Chymomyza amoena | reverse complement strand
CAATCGCTGCTCAATATGAGTTCCTACACTGAATTAAGTATCTCAAAAATGTAACTTTAAAAAAGAGATACACCTAATTGTAGAAACTTCCCTTAAAGTACTCACAATTTGTAGGCGTAATAAACTTAAATCAGTTTTCTCCCAACTCAACTCAAAACAATTTTCCGGTTGCTTCTGCTCTTTAATTTGGGACATTACAGCTCTGATCAAAGTCAACCAAGCTTTTAATTATGCACGATGGAAATTATGATTTTGAAATTTAACAATTGTGTGTAAGGAGACCGCAGGATTTGAAAATTGTCAATAACATTTTGACAAGAAATTCATAAATAGAAGTTAGATGGCTTTTGGCTTTTAGGGCTGTGGCTGGGCATGTGCATAATGAATAAGCTGAATTAATTGAAGCAATTTATATTTTAAGGGCGTTCATGTCAAAGGAAATCAACATAAATGAGCTAATTACTGTACAGCATACAAAAGGTGAAGCCTACACGTGTGTGTATGTATGTGTATCTATGAGTTTGTGTGAGTGTGTGCGTGTGTGTACCATTGTGAGTGTCTTTGATTGACACAAATACATGGGCAAAGTTTGTCAAGCAACGCACTGCGGTTTGGTATCGATGCTAGCAGAGAGGATTACAAAGAGAACGAGGTACCCAAGACAGAGAGAGAGGAGAGAGTCGAAGGTGCAAGAGAGCGTACTAAAACAACAGTTAGACAGAACATTCAGGCAGCAGCTGTTTGTCATTTTGACGCTGATGCGCCTGAATAAACCTTGCTGCAAAGACACAAACACACACACACACACTCAGAGACCGACAAAGACACACACGCACACACACACAGACACCCAGCTAGACACATAGACAGCCCACGCGCTTGCTGACACGTGGGTGTGTGTGTTTGTGTGTGTGTGCGTGCGTGCTTTGTATTTACATTTTGGCTCTGTTTACAAGATGGCCGACCCAAGCCCAAGCCACAACCCACACTCTTACATGTTGCATTTAAATTGAATTGTTTTGGCGACATTTTAATTAAGCCAAATGACAAGCAGCCAAAGCAACAACAACAACAACTCCAACAACTAAACAACAACATTTGGCAGCCCACTTTTGTACATTTAAGTTATTTTCTATTGCCTACTTTTCAGAGTTCTAAATTTGCATAACTTTCGGGCATTGAAGCATGCTATTAATTAGACACTGTGACTAAAATATAGTTACGAAATAGTAGAACACTAGCTAACACAAACTGGACTAGAATATTATTTAAATAATTTTCATTTCTTCTGAGAATATTCTCAATAGCAAATGAATTTGACTTTTATCAAAAAACACGAATATCGACTTATTTTTATGTTCAACAGTCTTGGCCTACTGAAAAAGTAATTATCGAAAAGTTTTTATGGTCCGCTTGTCAAATGGCTTGCAATTAAAATATTCTTAGAAAAATATAAACTTTTTCCAAATAATAAAGTTATCTAGAACTGGAATAACAGCAGTTCGGAGCATGTTTATTTGAGGTAATATTTCAATTTTATTATTTTCAAAGGAAACTTTATTTTATTATCAAAACAAAAATAGATAACAATATTATACATATTTTGAGCTACAAAAATAAATATTTCTAAAGAAATAATCAAAATGGCGCCTGTAGAGAGCTACCATTACATGATCAAGTGAGGCTGCAGCTTGTTGACGTCACTTTTGAACGGAAACATAAAGAATATTTTTTTCTCTCAATCTGTGGACCAAAAGCAAGCGCACCAAGTCAAATTTTTCAAAAATATCAATTTTAAAAAATAGCTAAAAATTAAAAAAAAAAAGTACTAAATTATTGAAAATTATGTGTAAAAAAAGTTTTTATTAAATTGATAAAATCCGACTTAGCTCGCTGATCATTTTATAAAGATTGTGATAAGTCTATGGAATAAAATACTTAAATATTCAAGAGGACATTCGACAAGAATTGGATTTGAGAAAAACGCGTTTAAAGTTTTAAACCTGGAGCGTCTGCAAGACGGATTTTTGGGGTGCATTTTTTAATTTTTTTTAATGCCAATTTGGGACATCTTTCTAACAAAATTGTCTACCAGCAAAAAAATAGATTTTTTGAAGATTCTACACTGGTGTTTTCCTTTAAATGACAATTTTCCAAATCTCTTATTTTAACTGAGTTAAAACTAACAAGGATTTCACTGGCATTTTACTTCTATTCAAACCATTTCTAATATTTTTGAGGTTTTTATATATTACGTATACGCCCCAAAGCCCTTGAGCTGATTCCAAGCAATGCGCTCAGGTTTTCAAAAGTTTTTTAAGATCCCTTGGAGGCCAGATCTACTCAGCCAGTTCATTTTAACACTTAGAATAAAATATTTTCAAAACTATAAATATTTATTTTTTTAAATTAATTTTCTCAACGAATTTAATATATATCGAAATTTTCTACTCTAATAAATTTGATATGCAAGTTCTTAGAAACATAATTAAATTTATTGTTTGATACACTTGAGGCAACGTATCACTCCTATTCGTAGCCTTAGGCGGAAACCAAGCACAGATGTGGGTTGTTCAAATTTTATTTATAGAGTAAATTATTACTAAGTACTACAACGCCCAGAATGATATACATATCTATAATTCAATGAAATGTAATTATCCCTGAGGCAAGGCAAGCTTTTACATAATTTCTTAGAATTTCGATTCTGTTGAAAGAAAATATATGAATTTTTTTCAAAGAACTCGAAAGAAAATTGTAGTGTGTATTTATCGGATGGGCAATGGCTGTGTAATTACTACAAAAATAAAATAACAAATTTGTGGTATCCATTTTCCTATTTTCATATTTATTTAATCTTGATATAAATTTTGAAAATTTCTATAGATATAATGGAATACATTAGCTATGCTTTAAATTATTCAAGACCAAAAGCTTACAAAAATCTTTTTTGCATATTTAATTTAAAAACTAAAAATGAATTCTAAAAGCATTAAAAAAAATTATTAATTTTTGAGGTGTAAAGCATTTCCATTTTATTGCTTTTTTCAAATCAAACCGAGGACTTGAAGAGCTAAAGAACAAACGGAAGTCAAGCTAACTTAATTATATTTCTACATATATTAAATAGACGATTACAGAACGCCGTATCGAAAATCAGGGAGACGACTAGAGCTCTGGCGGAAAGAGAATGGGACCTGGTGTCCGGTTGTCGCATCTCCCGAGCACTCTGGCCGAGCATATCTCGAATCATAATCCAAAGATAACATCTGAGCTACTGCGTTTCCATAAAGACAGGGCTATGATCGTAGTCGGGGCTGTAACGGGGACTATAACGGGGTAGAGCACCATAGCCTAAATAGCTGAGAGTTTGTACGTTCCCCAACTTTGAGATTGGCGTAGCTGCGAAAATGAAGAAGAGGCAAGAAGCATCTAAAACCTGGTGTGCGATTGACTGGCGCTTCTTAGAAGACGAGCCCGGTTTCGGGGTAAACCAATCTTTGATGAGCTGGGTCGCCTTGCCTATGTGCCCATAGCGGATCTGGGTGCTTTCGTCGAATCCTCCAAACGGTTCTGCAACATGACTTACGCGATTAGGGATATGCAATTTTTCATACTCCTCAACTATCCCTTGCTTTCTTCAATTCCTTTTGCCCGCTTCTTTTAATTAGGCCACAAAATGGACCTTATGGCCATTGGGTGATCTCAGTCACTATCTGAGCTGCCTATACTACCTAACCTAACCTAATTATCTTTTTAAATAGCTGATAATATTTCGTAAATTGTTCTAAAAACTGGAAATCAAGTATTTATGGCCTGCAGCGACTAAAAATTAAACCAAGCCAAAGTAATTCTATAGCTTTCAATTTTGTTGGCCAGTGTTCCGATAGCCGTCAGCAATTGATTTGGCAGCAATAAAAGCCCAGTTAATCATAGACTTAAAATATATATTTTAGTTACATATTTAGTAGTTCCATAATACAATTTTAATTAGTAGCATTTTGTGACATTTGTGTGGCATGCATTCAGGCGTAATGAATGAATTGCATTTAGGCCTAAAAACAACAAAGCGCAAAGGGTCGTATACTTGTTTTAAAGCCAAAATAGTTTGGTTTGTGGCCAACAATCAAAGTAAACAGAAAGCAACGAAAAACTTAAATATATAAAACATATACATAAGAGTGTATTTGAGTTTGTATGTGTGTGTATATCCTTAAGCAAACAAAATGTATCTCATTTTCATGAGAAATAATGTGGCACCGCAGCAAAAGTTGTGGCTAAAGTAAAAACCGCATAACTTATTAGTTGGGCATAATAGTAAGCTTTTTGTTGAGCATAGCAACGATCTTACCCCTGGACTCCCCCTCAAGAGCCTCCGCTTGCCACAACTAATGGCTCAGGCAAATTAAATTGCAACTCTACCCCCGTATGGCAAGTTGGCTCCGTTGACTCCGTGCCGTGGAGTTGAAAAGCGTAAAGATGCAGCACAGTTGTTGGGGCACTCTCGCTTGGACAGTTGTGGCAGCAACAAAATGGAGCCTCACGACGAGCAAAACTTGTGAAAAATACGTCAAGTAGCAGCGCAAAAGGGGCAGCTAAAGGAAAAACTGATTTCAAAGAAATGCAAACTTTGCGTAATTTTTTTCTATTTTTTGTGGCAACTAAATGTTATTAGCATATTTTTTTCTTTCTTATAGACAGAGAGATATATAAATTCTATGGTATAAACTTGTTTATGAATTTCATCACAAGAACCAGGCCAATGCAAAAGTTATGGTTGAGAAGGAATGCAGCAGGCGGGCAGAGGCAGTGTAAGAAAGTGCATTTAAAAGAGTGTTGGAAAATGCTAGAGCACTTACTGTCACTGTCAATTAGATATGCACTGTGAAGAGAGCATATCTGAAAAACTTTCAGATGAATGTGAAAATAATAACAGCAAAAGTTGCTGAATATATGATATTTAATTTTTTTGTTTTTGTTGTTAGCACAAAAGACTCGAAATGTTTTAAGTGCAAAAATGAATAAAAGTTTTTTTTTTCGTTTTAGAGTATGTCATATGAGCTTTTAGAGTGATAAGAACACAATAATAATAATTTGAGGAATTAAAGTATTTGAGAAGCAATAGCTTAAATTAAGCGATATTTTAAGTACTGCATGGAGGGATCTATATGCCAATAGGATTGGTTTCTATTGTGTTCCAAGAATTATTAACCAAATTTTAAACAAAGGTCGCTTAAAACGATTAGAAGCTCAGCTAGCTGGAGTTCCGCAAATCTTGATTACCCTACGACAGTGGATATCCCAGTAACCGAAACTCTTTTAACAATCTCTATTAATCAAGAAGATTAATAAGATCAATTTCGGACCAATAAGGTAGGATGTTGCAAATCCACTCAATTGGCTCACCCCTTGTCCACGCTGCACCACCTTGGAGTCCCTCCTTGACCTATACGGAAAGACTACACTGTACAAAATGGTAGTTATAAAGTTGGTATGTAGGTTAGGTTAGATTGTGCAGCCAGCTCAGATGGAGACTGAGATCACCCAGAGACCATGAGGTCCATAGTGTTGCCTAATAAAAACAAAGATAGGAAAGGAAGTAAAGAAAGGGAGGGATTGTGGAGGAGATCAAAAACTGTATGACATCCCCAATCGCCTTAGTCTCTCAAGTTGAATTTCTAGGATTCGACGAAAGCAGACAGATCCGCTATTAACACATAGGCTAGAATACCTAGATCCTCAAAGAATGGTATAGCCAGAAATTGGGTTCGTCTTCTAAGAAGCGTCGGGCAGTCACAGAGCAGATGTTGGATGATTTCTGTATCTACCTCATCTCCGCAGCTGTGGCAGAAATCGTGATAGGGAACGTGCAACCTCTCAGCCATATTGCCTTTGTGCAGTGTCCCGTTGCCACGCCTTCAACCATCTTAGTCCTGTTTTAATGAAAGCGCAGGAGTTCAGAGGTTCGCTTTGCATCATATCTCGTCCAGAGTGCTCGGGTGATGCGACAACCGAACACCATGTCCCATTCTCTTTCCGCCAAACCCTAGCAGTCTCGCTGATTTGCGATATATCGTCCTGTTTGGTCGTAACCGCAAATTAAGCTGCCTGTGCTGAGCCGTTCCTGGCGCACTCGTCTGCCGCCTTGTTTCAAGGGATACATGAGTGACCCAGAACCTGGCAGAGGATTATTGAGTGGTGATGGATACTGTAGAGCGCTAGCGTCATGTTACGTATCAACTTACTCTTTACGGTATACAATGAAAGAGCTTTAATTGCCGTCTGACTATCGGCAAAAATTACAACGTTCCTTGGACTTCCTTCCAAGGTGCCAATAGGTCTAGCCGCTTTTAGAATGCGTATATCCCCGCTTGAAAAACGCTACACCAGTCGGGAAGGCGGAGTAAAAGCTTCGTCGATAGCACTTCAGAGTAGATGCCTGCTCCTGTGGGTATGTACCTTAGGGATCATTTGATCTATTACACTTCTGCATTCTATTTCAAAGACCCATCTACCCCAAGTTGCTGTCACATATCTATCAAGGATCTTTTGTAAATGCTTAGATGGTTCTAAAGTCAGTATACCAATCAGACAAATGGTTTTCAATATGAAGTATCTGACAACCTTCACCAGCTCAGAGCCGCAGCCATTTAAGCTACTTTTGAAGTTCACTCAAATCTCAAAGATAAACTACTCAGCCTGAATTAACATTGAAATGGTTTCAATTATGCTCGAAATTAGCAAAAACTTTGTTTCCCTAGTTACTTTGGCTTTATTGTGGTCCTTTGGCTTGTTGTTGGTAAAACTATGGCCATTTGTATGGTATTTTGCAAAGTTTTTCAACCATTGCTTGTCTTAAAGCGTTTAACAAGGCGTATACTTAATATAAGCGCATATAGTGCAGTCAGCTTTTGATGCAACTTCGTATGACTTGAATTAAGCGTAGCGTACTCTCGACAAGCAAACAAAACTTGCCACATCCACTTGTCTATGTATTAACATCAAAAAGCAATTTGAGTTTCCGCCAAAATCTGGGTAAGCCAGAAGCATGCCACGGCCATATTGCTGCCACACAGCAAACAAGCCTTGACACACACACAGATACAAACACGCATACAGATACTAACACACACAGAGCTACTAACACATAAAGAGAGCACATAGAACGCATTGCGTTTAATAATCTCATAATTGCAACTATGAAACTTAAGCTGCGCAAATTGAGTCTTGAGTCTGATTGCTTCAGTACTAAGGATACGAGTAAGGATTCTCTGTGTGCTTCCACTGCCGCATATGCTGGCTGCTTGGCTTCTGTCATGGCAACATGGTCGGGACGTATGGCCGGAGCATTGGTATCTGATTTGGGTTCGACTGTGTTGACGTTGTCTTGCCTGCCAAATGGCAAAAAGTGCGAGAGTGGGCTGAGGAGTAAGCGGACAAGAAAGGAAACATCGTCGGTTTCTAAATTATAGCTCCAAGGTTGATTAGTGTCCTCAATATTATGAAAATCGTATTGCCAATTTTTGGATAAGAGTATTTTGTCAGCCGATGGAGTGTTGCGCAATATTTGAAAATTGGGAAGAGGACTTTTGAGCCTTTTAGTAACTGTAGATAAATCGTGAATCACCCAATGTTTGCCAGACTTCTTTCAATAGTGGAAATAGTATAATTTTATCTATTTGCGAGCTTAAGGAAATCTCCTTGGGGAAAATAAGCATCCTGGACTTGATCTGGTCATCTATAAAAGGAAGACCTTTTTAAAGATTCTGGGCATACCATACATTTTGGAATTTTAACAGAAGATATTGCAAAAAAAAGGAGGTCTCCTGGTGAAAAAAAAACTTCCTTCAGATGATTTGGCTATCTTTAAAAATATGACCCTTTGAAAGATTCTGGACATAACACACATTTCAAAATTTAACTCTGGATCAAAAGTATTGCTTTCAAACAAAAATTTTTTTAAATAACTCGCAAGGATTACAATATTTATAGCTAGCTCATAAAAAAGCTTTTCTAGTGCTTGAAAGAACCACAAACTCTCGAAAATCTGAAAAACATACTTTCTCCTATGCCAAATCTGACCAATACGTCCTCAAAATGAGGAAAGCAACAATTATATAGGAGCTTTTTTTGCTTATAGGGTGCTCTTTGTCAACAGATAGCTCAGATAGCTTATCAATCTTTCTGCAAAAACCAGCTTCATTCCCTTTCCAAAAACCACAACTCCCAAGCCCACCCTCGCATGTGCCACTGTGTGGGTGAATGCGCTATAAATACAAAATACTTAAATTGCAATTGCTACAAGTGTAGCGTATACGCCATGTGTGCCAGCCACTGCTTAAAACAATTAGAACTGCAACATTGTTTTAATCTCTTTCGCATTTAACGCAAATTGCTTGGCATTAAGATGCTGCAACCACACACACACACAAAGACAAAGAAACCCGCAAACACACACCCACACGCACACACAGATGCAAACCTACGCACACAGATATACAAATGAAAATGGAAATGGCAATAGAACAAGCTAAAACGCTTTAGCTGCAAGTTGCTGCCTTTTTTCTTTTTGTTTTTTCTTTTCTTTTGGCTTAAACTAAAGTGCAATAATTCGAATTTAAGCATTTTTATGAGCTGCACAGCTTGTCTGTGTATTAGTGTGGGTATGTGCTTTTGCTTTTGTATGTATTTGTGAGCTTGCCACTGCTAGTCAACCGGAATCATAAATTTTTTATGTGCTTGCAATTGGAGTTTAGATAGACACAAATATACAGATACAAACACACACACACACATACATGCATTTGAAGCTTTATCTGATTGTGGCTACGCTTTATAAACTTGTGTGTGTGTGTGTGTAAAATGTTGTGGCTTAATCCGTTTTGGTTTGTTCAGCCATTGACGTCTCGCTTTTGCGGTTGACAAATCGCTGAAGGATGCAAAACTTGCGCGAAAATAATATAAAATGGTGTTTCCCATAAGTCTAAGGATTGTGGATAATGAAAAGGAGCTGTAACTGAAGTTAGAGTCATTATAAATTTAGTTAGGGGCAGTTTAATACTTGAGTAATAGTGTATATAGTGGAGAGCTTATTTGCGAGTGAATTTATTGAAAAACAAAACTTTATAGATGAACACAAATTGCCAAAGCTGGCTAGGGTGTCACTATCGAATAAGTGTGACCAGATATATAGAAATATCAAAAGTCGATTAGAGCTCCGTGAGCTACTTGGCTGAAGCTATTGGAGAAAGGTTGGTTGATGGTTCCACAAATCATTTCCTCGAACTGCCATTGGGGCTGAGGTGGAAATTTGAATAATGTGCTGTTCTATAAATAATTATCAGGTATGAAGGCGGATTTAATTTGTAGTCTTACATCGTTGAGGTTTTATTTAATTTTCCTATTTATAGCGTTCAGGAAAAGGCTAAAAAAATTATGCTAATGCTTATTTGTTTCTTTACTCCTAAGTGGAGCATAGAGCCTCAATTCCTCTCGGCGATGGGCACCCTGCCTTGGTGAGAGGGATTACTTGGGGCAATGAATCTAAGAGCGGTGCCAGCTGTGGCAAAGCAACTGTTGAGGCCAATCTTGCCAGTAAGGTAAAAGATGAATCTCCGGAGCCGAATTTCCAACCATTGGGCGCTTGTTCACCACTTTAGGAGCGGCCTGCACTTATGTAAATCCTTGCGTCGACCATTTATTGATCTCCAAGCTAATCTCAGCATGGAATAAAACCACAAAGGGAATTTTTCTTTATGGGGTATCTAGCATCAGGTGCTAATTTCAAGTTATAATGACAACCCGATGAATTGTAACTAAAAAGGGGTTAGAGGTGATTAACACAGTGAACACTCTCATCTACGATTGGAATCATGTTCTAAAATGCCTAGCTTTAGTCACAAAGAAACTGAACCATTAAATAAAGAATTCAGGGCTTATAAGATACACTGCCGGACAATTGTTTCTGGACACCTAATAATTACTCCTTAAAGTACAAAAAATTGATCACAAACATTTGGAACTATTGATAGGATGTGAAAAAACTTTTTTCAAAAGATTGTTCATTTTAAAACTATTTAAAATATTACTATTACTGCAACAAAATAGTATGTTTGAACACATAGAAGGATTATATTTTTTTCTCGTCAAAATATCCACCTTTAGCTTTCAAGACTTTTGAGACGATTCGAGGTATACTGTTGACAAGTTTTTCAAAACCAGTTAGTTCTAGCTGCTCCCCCGCCTTCTTTATTGCAAACCAGAAAGTTTCTTTCGAAGACTAGACATAGTTTCCTGAGCTTGACTATCAAGTTCATCCCAATAAAGTTCCATTGGATTTAGATCCGGGGATTGGGACGGCCAAAACAACATACCTCTTGTCGACACACAAGCCCTCTCAGCGTCTTGGGCAACATGTAACTGTCGATAGATACACAATCGAAGAAATAGAGGATTCTGTCTAACTAGGAGCCAGCATAAACACCAAAAGCAATGTAAGCCTTGAGATCAAGCGTAGAATTACTCTTACCAACAAATGCTACTTTGGGCTAAGCAGGCAATTAAGAAGTCGAGGCCTCTCTCCCGTTTATAAAACGCTCATTATACCCGTCTTTATGTGTGGTGCAGAATCATCGACGATGACGAAAAATTATGAGCGAGGCTTAGGAGAGTTAGAGCTTAGAGTTTTGAGATACAAACTTTAGGAAAGATCTTTGGTCCCTCTTGCGTTGATGGTGGGTAGCGTTTACGATGGAACGACGAGCTGTAGGAGCTCTACGGCGACATTGACATACTTAAGCGCATTAAGTTGCAGCGACTGCGTTGGCTAGGCCATGTGGCTAGAATGGATGATGATGCTCCAACGAAAAAAGCTTTCGAAACGGTGCCCAAAGGTGGAAGGCGCGGAAGAGGAAGGCCTTCTCTGAGATGGAAAGAAACAGAAATGAGTGGCGAAGCTTTTGGATGCAAACAAGACCAACCCACTGTTGTTATGGGTAATTGATGATGATGATTGAATTCAACGTTCCATCTATCGATCTATCTATAGTACGCGAAACCAGAAGCTCGGAGAAAGTACACAAACAAAAAAGATTAACTTAGTTTATTGAAGAATTTATGTTCAATATACTTATTCGATAAATTTTGAGTTCGCTAAGCAACTCCGTATAATTTCTCAAGTGCCCGGAGACTTTTGTCCGCTAGGTACATATTTAGATGAGTACGTAACAGATAAAAATAATCAAAGCTGCCAACTTAGAGAAACGTAATAAATTGGATTTCGTAGCTACGAATTAAATGAAGTTGCAGATAGTACTTAGGATGCATATGAAAATGTGATTATATAACGAATTTTTTTTCGTACAGTCTCGAGGATTAAAATAGAACTTGCAAAACAGAAAGCTTTCATCAAGTAATTTATTAGTATAATTTAGTAGTCATAAGAATGATATTCAGGCTCAACGCCTTAATTATGCCCAACAAGGCTGATGAGGTAGCACGTTTGAGCTAAATTTTAAATATACAAGAAACAGGTCTGGCAACGCTGTCATTACAATATTGCCATCGCAGTTTATGCATGCAAGCCCAGTACTGCATTTTAAAGTCAACCCCACAAAGTCTCACCAAATATTACGTATACATAGGCAGCTGTAGTTAGTTTGTTTGTAACAAGTCTGCTGTAGTAGAAAATTTATTTTTTATGCCACATGAACATAAACTTAAAATTAAAAAAAATGAAAACACAGAAATTAAAATAAAAATTATTATGGTGTATTGCGGGAGGTTTTTTTTGAACGCGACCGAAATAAAAACAGCAAATATTTACATAAATGTATAATGAGCAGCTGAAAGCTTTTTAATGGCTTTTCAATTAGATGAGGTCAACGGAGGTGTGTGCATATGTATGAGTATGTATATATGTATATGTATGTATATGAATGCGAAAAATTGGCGAGCAGTGTACTGGCTGTGGTTGCTGTAGTGTAGAAAAGCTTTAATTATATACAAGTCGAGACGTGCCGAGCAGTAGGGGCACTGAGGAGGCTGACTGAGACACCACTCTCTCGGCTCGTCTGATATTTTATTATAATGAAGCACACACACAGATACAGGTAACACACAGATACTTGCAGAAATGTATGTTTAATGCATAAGCGAGGTTCAAACAGCTAGAAGAGCAACAGCAGCAGCAGCAACAGCAGCAGGAACAGGAGCAGGAGCAGCAGATGTCCAACAGCAGCCCAAACTGCCAATGCGGGACCTCACGGCGAATTTGAATAACAATCAATATGGCGTCTGTATGTGTGTAAGTATGTGGGTCAAAATACTTGAAGCGAAAGACTTGTTAAATCGATTTTTTTGGTTGATTCTTATATAATGCTATTCAAGGCAGACAACATACGACAAAACAAAAACTAAATTTAAATTTTCAGAATTTGGTAACACAATTAAATTGGCTGTAGATGGAGCTTCTTATTATTGTATATTTACTTGTCAAAAATAAATTTTACATTAATTATTTAAAAAATTGTAAGTATTAAACGAGACTACGATAAAAAAGTTTTAAGGTAGATTACTTTGAAAGAAGTCCAAGGTATTTGAATATTTTTCCATAAACGATGAAACTTTCAATTCAAAATAGAAGCAATTTCATTTTAATTTTTTTTTTAATTTTTGCTTTAACTATTTTGTTTATATTAATTTAAAACTAGTCCAAGATAGTTCAATATTTTTGTATAAGTAATGAAACATTATAAAAAAAAGAAAACTAATTTAATTTTTTTTTTTTAAATTTGTGCCCAATTTTTTCTTTTTTTTTAATTTAAAACTAGTCCAATATATTTAAATATTTTTCCATAAACAAAATTTTCAATAAATAATAAAACCAATTTCATTTCACTTTTTTTTTTAAATTTGTGCTGTAACAATTTTTTTCATATTATCAAATTAATAAAATGTTTTCGATCAAGTAATTTCAAATAGCATCAATCTTTGAAGAGGTATATCAAAACTGTTTCATAATTTTTTTAAAGTAATCGAAAACTATTCACTTATCGATAACTTATAAATAATTATTCAGCCTGGTGGCCCACATTTTTCTGGCTACAAATATTTTATAACTTAGAATTGATTTCTACTTTATAAATATATATAAAAATAAAAAAATGAAATAAATAAAAAATATAAATAATGGTTATTAAAATCAAAATTACAATATAAATATTATCTATTCATATATTTTAATTATTTAAAAATATGCTGGGGTGCCACAGAAACCAAATTCGATTCAATTTCGATGCAATTCCAATTCTTGGTGCCACAGACATGACAAACAACGGTTTCAAAACCGTCGACAACATTTTTGGAGATTTGATTAAATTTATTAATAAAAACTAATTTATACAATTAACCCCTTACTTATTTGAAAGTTTATTCAATTTCTAAAATATCTGTGTCTTTATGTTTTGCTAAATCTAATATTTTAATTCACGATTTTCATTTTTACAAAAACGATATCAAAATCAATTGTTCATTTGCCATTCTGTGTCAACGTTCAAAATCGATTCTACAAAGGAGTTGCCACATAGTGCGGTACTAAATAATAACATTTCGAAGTAATTATTTTGGCGTATTAATAAATGTTTTTGATCTTAAATGATAGTTAAAAAATTGTTTTTTTTATTTAACCTAAGTTGAATTTATGAAGAGATACGAATTTAATGGAAAGTTACATAAATGTGTGCTGTGCACCTTTATCCTACAAAGTGGCAATGTACAGCATGTCACGCATGGCTGTGATTGTCAAAAGTTCAGCAGTTAAGTTTTAAATGAAAATATCAGTAAAGGTTCTTCGACGCCTTCGCTTGACTTTTTCTTGTAGGGAGTTTTTTTGTAAAGCCTAAATGGCTAATAATTGTGCAATTGGCATTTTAAACATTAATTTTTATTTTTGTGCAAATTTTCAAATGTAAACAAACCGATTTTGCCATTCTCAATGCTGAACACAGCTGTTGAGTCGGGTTGAGTAGGGTTGTCATACACACTCTTGTATTGGGCGGGACAAATATTCAAACTTAACTTAAAGTTATTTTGCACAAATGGAAAGCAAAATGATACAAAATATGCTGATAATTATCGTTTAATGTAATAAAGAATAAACTTTATTGGATCACTGTTAATAAACATGTATTTGAATAAGTGTCTAAATGTTCTAAAATAATTTTTGCAAGGTTGCAACCCTTTGCTGACATTCTAGTAAAAGCGCAAATATTCGAAATTAATTGTTCGAAAAACGAAATCAACCAGATTTCTGTGGCACCTACGGATTTTTTATTGATTTGGTTTCAAACCGTTGCCAAAAGCAATATCGATTTCTGTGGCACCCCTGATGAATTTTTTGACGTGACAACGTCTTAAATTAGGTTTGTATGGGAGGCACCATTGAAAAAGTCTAACGATAAATAATCGTAACGATTAGAGATGCCAAAACTATCGATAACTATCGATAGTATCGATAGTATGGGACTATTGAAAACTATCGATAGTTTTTTGTATTTCCGATATTATCGATAGTCTACCGACTTGCTCGTTCTAACGAGGTTTTACTATTTCGGTGGTTTTGGCGGCTACGATCGCATTGCTATTACGCGTCACATAGCTGGTGAAATTGTCAAGGTTCAAGTGCATAAGTTCACAAACACATTCATACACATATACATACATATAAAGCCGCTGCTAAAGGCTGCAGCAGAAAAAAAATTAGATAACTTCTTAATTTAATTTTAATCCAAGTACTTGTGCTAAAATACAATTTACTGCATATTTAAGTAAGTTACAAACTAAGCAAGCCAGCATCTTAAGTTTTAAATTAATTACATAAGTTTAAAAGTGTTCGTTAGAAGAAAAAAAAATAGGAAAAGGGCAATTGATTCCAACGCCATGTCGTATATGCGCAAACTGTCAAACATATTTTCCTAACCACAAAAAAAAATATATATATATAGAACAACAATAAAAAAAAACTCCTTGCACAACGTTTCGGTCCAAATAGCGTTTTGTATTCATGCGTTCAAGTTCATTCTTTCTGATTTGCCGCAAATCATTGTGAGTTTAAGAATTTTGTGGTTCTCAATCCGATAAGAAACAGTAATTTTCATTCAATTCCTTGTTCCTATTGTGCAATTTAATATTGTAATATTCATATCAATAAATATTCTACCGAGAAAAAGACGTTGTCACGTAAAATCTTCGCCCGTAAAACCGACTTTTACAGGCACCAGTTTTTTAAATTATGAATTTTTCAGCAAACTGGCATTTATAATTAATTTATAAAATAATACAAATTTTAATTAAATTTTTTAAAAATTTTATATAAAATCAACTGCTTTTTATGCAAAATATGAAATATGTTTACGACTGCTTCCTACGATATAATTATAATCTGGTCATATAAATTATAGTTATTTAAAATAATTATTTTTAATTTTTTTTTATTCGCTGAATTTCTTATTTTTGCACAAACTGACACTCATAATTGATTTTTAAAATAATAAAATATATATAGTTTAAATTAAATTTTTCAAAAATGTAATTAAAAATCAACTGTTTTTTATTAAAAATAATATAATATTAATAATTGTTATTAAAAATAAAATAACGATGTGATTATTATCTGGTAGTTATGACTCATATGTTATAATTATTTAAAGTTAAGTTAAAATAATTATTTTTTTTTTTACTCGCTGACTTTCTTATTTCTGGCATTCATGATTGATTTTTAAAATAAAAAAATGATAAAAATAATTTTTATCATTGCCATCAAAAGTGAAGGTTCTGATATTGATATTTGGCCCGCTTTATTTATTTTCGCCCTTTTATAAATATGTGTACATGTATATATGCACTTACATACATAGCATGTAGATTGAGCATGTATTGTGAGAGTGCAGCTGTCGACCGCCATTGACTTTTAACTTGTTATGGCATAAACAGATTGGTTAGAAGCAATCTAGCGGGGGTGTTACGGTTACCTGTTACCAAGTAGCCAGGTTGACGCTATTGTAATGTTAGCCTGGCTAAGTACAAATCAAATGCTTTCACGTGTTTGCTTATGCAGCAGCTGCTGCCCCAGGGCACTCACAGGTAAGCTATACATAACATGAGTATATAGTATATTGAACCTTAAATATCATATATATTTCTAGTGCAGTAAATGTACTAAACTGGGAGTTATCGGAAAGGTGAAGTAGAAAGAAATTAAATAGAGTGCACATTGCATAAAATTTATCGATTTATTTATGAAGTGTGATTATTTTATAATTTTTAACAATTAAACGAATCGTTTTTTTAGAGCTGCTTAGTCAGAGATTACGTATATCTGTCTGTGGCAATAATTTTTTGGACGCCACTGTGCGAGGGCCCTAACTCAACAATAATCAGACGAATGATCGTACGGCTGTCAGAGTCCTGGAAAGCCTTTAACTTGCCCACACTTTTGCTAATTCTTAAAATTGGCGAAAGATATGTACCTGGAAGAGCTTAACCCAGAGATGGCAGCATTAGCGTAGGCGTGTTTAATTATTCCGAGGGAAAAGAGCTAGTTCAGATTTCTCTTATCTTTGATAGCCCCAATTTTTCTAAATAAAGGCTCATGGAAATTGTTACCAGCGAATTTGCAAAATAAAATATTATATGTTTCTTCGCAAAGATCTCCACCACGACGCCCAGGTTCTCCGACTGTCCTCCACTTACTCGTCCGCGCTACAAAATCTCAGTGCTATTTATTTTTGATTCTACCCTGACCTCAAAAAAAAGCAACAAATCCTGGACATACGCATACTCTTTATTACCTTCAAAAACCCTCGACAAGTTACGACTATTATTCCTCTATCCAATTCTCCCTAAATTAATCTCCCTCAGTTGACTGTAAATATTTGCCCAAACTCATTCATATTTGACGGCTAAAAAAAAATAAAGTTTATTAACATTAAATACATTTGTGATGTTGACTGAAATCAAATTTGACAAAAATTTAATTAAATAATACACTTACAACCATTTTAATAAGCCGTATAAATAAATTTAAATAAATTTGCAAACATCAAAAACACAGATACAACTCACACACACACACACACATTGATGCAGACAAGGACCTATCTTATTTATATAGACAGAGCTAGGATATGTAAATGCCAAACTATGCCTGGTATGCCTTACATGTAATGGTATGCGTTTGTATCTGTGTGTGTGAGTGTGTGTATGGGTGTGTGTACCTGTGTGTGTATGTTTGTAAGCGTTTAAGCATATTTGTGTGTACTGTTTGACAAATTTAATTTTGTCAAAACCGCAAATTGACAAATATTTTAGTTTGCATAACAAACACACAATATACAAGGCAGCATTGCAACGCACACCCATCACATATAAATAACATAGATACACACTCACACTAATTTAGAAATCTCGTGAATTTTAATTGATTTGCGCTAAATTTATTGATTTCATTTTACCAACAGTTGTTGCCAATGAGGCATAAGTCCCCTAACTACACCGACTAAGCCCATTAAGTTTATTATAGAGTTTACATTACACTAAGCAACAAGATTTTTTTCTCTGTAGACTTGTGAAGGCGATTATAGCGGAGTATTAGGTTTAAATAAATTAGCTCAATTCCAAGAATTAAGAAATTATGCCTAAACCAATTGATAAGGCTTTTTGTGTTACAGTTCAATTAAAATACAATTAAAACGCAAATATTCATGGGAATTTCATTGATGGGGATTTTTATATAACGTTCTACCCACACTTATTTTTCAGAAAATTTTGTTTTTAAAAATAGGCCTACTCATTATAATTTTTTTCTGTAAAATTATGTTTTAACTATTATGCATTGATATTGATATTCGTGTTATTGAAAATATTCACATGTACAATATTAAGTTGCTTGCGCCATCTAGCGGATATATTAATCAGAATAGTAAATAATGACGATTGCATCGATATTGGCATTATGAAATTTTAATTTATTGCATAATAGAGCGAAGACAAAACATAAAAAAAGTAAAAGAGAACCCATCAATGAAATAAAAAAACAATATATTTAAAAAAATATATATATAAAAAATGTATTTAAATAGAAAAAAATATAAAAAATTAATTTAAATAGAAAAAAAAATTTTAATATTTTATGTTTAACAATATTTTAAAAAATTTTAAAAATTTGAAAAAAAATATTTATTTTATTTAATCAATAATATTTTTAAAATAAAAAAAACCTTTTCACATTAATATTTTTTTTTTAGGATTTATAATATTTTTAAATATACAAAAAATATTTTTATTTTATTTAAATACTCATTAAAAAAAACCTTTTTTAACTTATTTTAAAATTTAAATATATTTTTTTCAATTGTAAAAAATGTTTGTTTTTTAAGTGAGCATGTGAGAATCTGTTTTTAGACACAACTTAGTCCCTAAAAATTTTAAAAATATTCCTTAAATATTTATTTTATGTTTTTTATTTTAGTATTAAAATTTTATACATTATTAAATTTAATATAAATAATATATTAGGTCTACAACTTTGCTCCCGCCGCTTTTTTTTTTAATTTTAAAAATTATATAAAAAAAAATGGTATCTTATTTATGTTTCAAAGTATTGTCCGTCACTTTCCACTACTTTGGCCCATCTTTCAGGCAATAAACGAATCCCGCGTCGGAAAAATTCTTCATCCTTTGATAAGATCCAAGAATCGATCCATTCTTTCACTTTTTCAAAAGAATCGAAGCACTGGCCCGCCAAGCCGTGTGCCATCGACCTAAATAAATGGTAATCAGATGGAGCAACATCTGGAGAGTATGGCGGGTGAGGTAGAATTTCCCATTTCAGTGTTTCGAGGTACGTCTTGACTACTTTCGCCACGTGAGGTCGAGCATTGTCGTGTTGCAAAATTACTTTTTCGTTTCTATCAGCGTATTGCGGCCGTTTTGCTTTTAATGCCCGACTCAAACGCATTAATTGCGTTCGATAAAGTGCACCAGTAATTTTTTCAGAAGGTTTTAGCAGCTCATAATAAATTACGCCAAGCTGATCCCACCAAATACACAACATGACCTTGGATCCGTGAATATTCTGTCGAGGTGTCGCCGTAGGAGTGTGGCCGGGCAATCCCCATGATGTGCGTCGCTTAGGGTTGTCGTAGTGCACCCATTTGTCGTCCCCAGTAACAATACGATGAAGAAATCCTTTTCGTTTTTGTCTTTCAAGCAGCTGTTCACAAGCAAATAAACGTCGCTCAACATCTCTTGGTTTCAACTGATACCGTTCCCAGTATCCTTGTTTTTGGATCATCCCCAGCTGTTCCAGGCGTTTTGATACTGCTTGCTGAGTTACTCCCAATGATTTTGCTAGCTGTTCTTGAGTTTGGCACGAGTCTTCATTAAGTAAAGCCTCCAGTTCATCATTTTCAAAAGTTTTTTCTCTGTCACCGCTTGAAAAGTATCATAACCATAAGTACTTGAAATAACCCGATGAGCCTCAGCCGCCGATTTTTCATATTGAAATGAAAAAGTAAAATCTCCCGCAAATGACGTGAATTCGGTTTATAAGTTGACATATTTAATTAAGTGTAACTATATGACGCAAACAAAAATTAACTAATATCGATGTAAGGTTATATTTATCGATGTCAAAACTGATGGAAAACAGCTGTGATCTATTTATTTGAACTATTACTGGCTACTAGCGCCATCTTTTGGAAAACGGGAGCAAAGTTGTAGACCTAATATAACAAAAATTTTATAAATAAGTCCCTACAAATTTTAAACATAATCCTTAAGCTCTATAAAAAACTCATTAGTACAGTCTCTATAATCATCGAGCAGTTCCATATTTCCCTACCCCAACTTTGTTGCACAGTGTTACTTATGTGTTTGTATATGTTTTTCTTATATATTTGTCTATGTGCTCAAGAGTTTGCTTGTATTTTACTCTTGGGTTCAATGTTTGCATTTGTTTTGCTAATTTGCATGTGTTAGTGTGCTAAAACATAAATTAATGGCTTCAAATAGGTGTTGGCATTGGTGTTAATGTGTGTGTGTTGGTGTTTCAGTGTTGGGTAACTGCTTGGTATTTAGTGCAGTGTCAGCCATTTGCAAAATTTATGGCCAATTCAATGCATAAGTTGTGGTTCTCTAAATAATATGCTTAACCTCATAGTGTCAGTTCACACTAATGGCGGTTTCTCTCTATTTTAGACTATTTAGTATATTTTTTATTTAAAAAGTTAGTTAATTAAACGAATTACTTTCGCTTATTTATTGGTTGGCAGCAATTTGTGGTTGATTTGTAGCTAGAGTTGGCTGCAGTAAAGCAGTAGAGTGTAGGATGGACCACAATCATCAAACAAAAACCGAGCAACAAATGAACTTGTCCCTGAAGCTGAAATTGTGTCCTTCCATTTCATTTGATTTCATTTCATTTTGCATTTGTGTCTTAGTGTGTGTGTGTATGTATGTGTTTCAGTGGCGTATAGGGCTTTTTGTTATGAAGGGAGTCGTTATAGCTGCTTTCGTCGAATCCTTAAAATGGTTCTGCAACATGAGAGACTTAGGTGATTAGGGATATTCTAGAATTTTTGAACCTCCTTCACAATCCCTCCCTTTCCACAATTCCTTTCCTTCCCTTCTTTTAATTAGGCAACACTATGGACCTCATGGTCTCTGTGTGATCTCAGTCACTATCTGAGCTGCCTATACAATTTAACCTAACCTATGTTTGCCAAGTCCGAATCTGAGCTCCAACAAACCACAGCATGAAAATTATATTTCTTATATCAGAAACCTAACGTGACGAAGTTTTCTTTGGAATTCAGTCCAAATCATCGGTCTGGAAAAAATTTGTATGTTTTTTTGATTTAAGGACAGAACTAAGACCCGTTAGGCTAATTCTTTTAGAAAATTCGGAGTCTCCAAGAACATAATGAAATCAATGCCTAGTCCTAGTGGGATGTAAGGCATGCTCTTATGGAGAAACAGCATAGAAATTGTCAGCCTCAGCTCCACGTGGAGCATCCTGTATAAAACAAACGAGGCGCTATCGACCGAACCAAGGAGGTACAACCTGTGTTACCTTCCGGAAGGCCTGTTGGCAGCTCGAACATCAGGATCGGGTACGGTAGCCGAATCTGAGCCATGCTCACCTTAAGCCAAAAGTCCTCTAGTCCTTATAGGACTAATAGGAACTTATATATATGCCTCTCTCCAAGACCACGAGTCTTTTTTTCAACGATTTCAACTTTCAGGATGGAATTGTTGTCAACTGTATCAAGATACCAATAATATATTCATACTTCAACTATGCTCTGGTAAACCTTGGGGATAAGATGACCGCCAGTGCAAGGAGTTCTGCCTCAGTGGCATCAGATCTATTCAGTTCCGAGTGGCATACAAAAATGCCTTCTGGATATCCTGCGGGATACTTGGAATAAAGTTATAGCCTCAGTGAGGTCATTGTGCCTTTGTTGGCCCAATTGCAGAATCATTCTTCCTCCATCAGGACTTATTTCGTACGTCTTTCAAGATGAGGAGGATATAGGAAATCAATCCCAGACCTCTTAGGCGACTGCTCCTACACATTCTTCAAAGAATGGTAATTTGAGTCACTGAGTGAAGCTTACTCGATCTTCATTTAAGCCCCACTCCATCATACGCCCCTGGTCAGAGTATCAACTGTACATAAATTCCACCAATTAAGCTGGCCCATTCAAAAGCATACACAAAAGAGAGTCGAGCATGAAAACTGCTTTTGTTTTCATCAATTTTGTTTTGTCTTGTCTCTCTGACTCTTCATCTCTCCATCTCTTAGTCTCTACGTCTTTATGTGTCTCTCTATGTTACTATTACTTGCTCTTTGCTCTGCAGAAACTCTTCAAGTTGTCAGTGTTGTTGTTTTTGTTGCAACATTTGTAGGACTTCAGAGCGTCAGTTTTATGACTCTGCTTGCCACTGCTTGGCACTGCTGCCTCCTGCTCTGCTCTGCTGTTGTTGCCAGATTGAATGCTCTACGACTGCTCCTGTTGTTGATTTTATATATTCAAATTAGTTCGTTTTGCACGAGTGGCACTCAAATAAAAACTTGCTACTATTTTTCAGCCATGGCTCAGTGGTCAAACCTTAGTCCCTCCACGTCTGCTCCTTGTCGCCCCTACTTACTGACAGACTGACTCACTGAGTGACTGACTGTCAGTCTGACAAGTAGCTAGCTGGGATGGTAAAGGGTGCAAGTGGTGGCAAGTGGCAGTGACTGCCACGCTGACTGTGAGTGGGCTCATTCAGCAGGCTATCAAGTTGCCTGTGAAGTGCTTATCCTTAAATCAGTGACACTTGAATGTGCACTGCACAAGTGAGTGACCAGACCAAGTGGGTGGCTTAAGAGTGGCTCATACCCTCGGCCACTGCTTTATTTGCTTTGGCTTGCTTAGCTTTTGGCTAGGTCGCAGCGTCAACTCTCGTCGTCTCGGTGCCCACTGTCTCACCATCCCGCTGTCCCACAGTCCAACCAAGAACTGAAGTGTTGTTTGCGGCGCTGATTGAGTAACTAAATAAAGTGTACGAGCGTCCTTTGTCACCACACTCCAGTCCCACATAATATAGACAGCCGGGTGACTGTCCCCCCCAACCCAATCAGCTCTCCCTGATATAGTCATTGCTGTTGCGCATAATAGCCAACTTTGTTTTTGGGATTTATGAAAGCAGTTGGGGTAAGTGCTGCTGACGATGTTGCTAATGGACTTAAGCGTATCAGTTTTACTGATCGAAAAGTTTACTCTTGTTTTTAGCTATTAAAGCCACCTGAGCTGATGGAAGATGTCAGCCCGAAACTATAAAACCAAATTAAGCATGTTAAGTGCCAGGCTACATAGCACTTATGAAGCTGTTCCTCAAACGGAGCGTATAAAATTGTATTTCTAGGAACTAGCTTGAAAATTTTGAACAAAAATTAAAGAGCAATCATTTTTATTGTAGCTCATAAGCATTTTGTTTGCTAATAAAATTTTATTAAAGTTAAATAGTTTTGTTCAAGGCGGCTGTAAAATATTTGAAGAGCAGTGGGAGTAAGAACAAGGGCCAACTAAGCTGGCTATCAAAGGACACTTTATAGGCCAAAAATGTAATGGAGTGCAGGAGCGGAAGTGGTAGTCGCGGGATCTTCATCGGCAGAAGTATGTAACGATGTAACGACATCCTCCGAGAAAATTGTTTTGAAAGCTAGAGCCAAATTAAACCAAGGAGGAAAGAGAAAGTATTTTCTATGATGGATCGAACTAGGAAGTAAGAAATATCTTTGGAAAAAAGAAGCTGAACTTATTGCTGGCGAGAAACGATGCTGCTTACTACTAATAAGGCAGCTCAAAAAACTTCCGGGTTATTGTAAAATATTTGAATAGCAGTGGGAGTGAGAACAAGGGCCTGGCTTTCAAAGGAGACTTTATAGGAAAAAATTGAATAGAATGTAGGAGCGGAGTTGGAATTCGCGGGAACTTCATCAGCAGAAATATGTTACGATGAAATGACGTCCTCCGAGAAAGTTATCTAGAAAGCTAGAGCCAAATTAAGCCAACTAGGACAGAAAAAGTAATTTCTTTGATGGATCGATCTGGGAAGGAAGAAATATCTTTGGAAAAAAGTTGCTGAGCTTATTGCTGGCGACAAACGATGCTGCTTAACACTAATAAGGCAGCTCAAAAAACTTTCGGGTTGTCGGACATCTCGGATCGTCTGTCTGTCTGACTGCCTTTCCGTCTATCTGTCTTTTTGAACGCCTGATTTTCAGAGACTTAAAAAAGTAAAGTAGTGAAATTAGACCTCGTATTTCTTTCTGCATTTTGGTGCTTGATACTTCCAAGGAGCTTTCTGACCAGCAGTGTCATTTGCGTACGAAAGAATTATACCACTTTGATGTTTCTTTCAACTCTCTAGGGATAGGGATTGGCAGCAAGGAACCCTTACCACACTAGCTTTTATTGGTATTTTCGTGGAAAGGTCTTAAATTTCTTCATTTCCACATGGAATGTAAGGGGCTTTCTGATTTGCTTATGAAAGAATGATAGCTGTCTGATGATTCTTTCAGCTCTCTAGGGATTGGGATTGGTAGCAAGGAACCCTTCCTGTGGCACACCAGCTCTTAGCTCTTATTAGTCTTTTCGTGGAAAGGGCTTAGTTTTACTTCCTTTCGACATGGAATGGAAGGGGTTTTCTAATCTGCGTATAAAAGAATTGTAGCTCTCTGATGCTTCTTTCAGCTTTCTAGAGATTGGGATACCCTTCCTGCGGCACATCAGCTCTTATTGGTCTTTTCTCCCCTTCCACATGGAATGGAAGGAGGTTTCTGATCTCCGTATGAAATAATGATAGCTCTTTGATGCTTCTTTTAGCTCTCTAGGGACTGGGATATCAGCCATAGTAGAAAAACGGAGGAAGGAGGCTTCCTTGTGGCACACCAACTCTCATTAGTCTTTTCGCGGAAAGGGCTTCAAGCAGGCTGGAAAACTGAGATGGGAGCACGATTCAGACTGTGTCAAACTCTCAAAGACTCCTTTGCAGTATTCCTTATCATCAAACACCTGCAATATTTGTTGTGAGATTGACTGAAGCGGCTCGATTGTGCTACGTTCTTCCATGTCCAGTCTTTTCCGCCATCATTCCAAGCTTTAGAGAGTGTTGAATGGAGATTGATTGGATGGTACGAATCAGGGCCGTTGCCTTATTTGTTCAATTTGCGGGCACTACTAGTTAAGAAAACTTTTTATTGGGCAGGGAAATGACATTTTTGTTGGCAGGGATAGCATGATATATAAAATCCTGTCCAGAAGGCTTGGATGAAAAAAAAAATTTGTTTTATTTTTATTTAATGATTTTTTATCAATCAGCTTGCTTGGAGTTAGGAACTAGGTTTAATAGTTACAAAAATTCAATCGCTTCAGACAAATTGTATTACATATAGAAAGTTTTTTCTAATAAAATGATTCTAGTATTTTCGAGATTCATTAACAAAAATTATTTATATGTTGTAAATAGATTTCCAAAAATAAATGTTTTGGAGGTAGTACGCGATTTCGATCAACGGACGTCGCGATTCTCCCATCACAAGGGTAAGGCTTTTCAGACGTCTTCTTGAGCTACTCTTTTAAAGTTGGATTTGGCTGTTTCTTCCTGGGTTAAACAAAAAAAAAAATGTATTTTTAAATGTCATTATTTTTTTTTATTTTATCTTTTTTTTTCAATTATCTTGAGTTGAATTCTACAATCAAAATTTGCAGACATATTTATTTATTTTTATTATTTTTTCTTAAATAAATTTTAAAATTAATTTGCAACAATTTCAAAATCAAGCAATATGTGTACGTGTATTTAAATTGTATATAAACTAAATCCAGCTAACAATTTCTCATGATTTAAGCTACTCTTTGTTTCACCCATTATTTCCATTTTAATAAACACTTTATACGGTGAAAATAAAAAATAAAAACAATAATAAAAACAAATATGGAAAACTGCAAAAAAAATATTATCTTGCAACAGAGGCAGTACTTGAGATTTCATTGCATCCTGCTGCAGTCGGCTGCTAATCCTTTTATATAATATTTATTTATTATTAAATATTCAACATGCTCTTAAATCATTTATGTATGGCAAATAATTTATTAGACTGGTGAGGATCAATATTACACCAATAAAGCACGGTAAGCTTATATTAATGAAAATGAAAGCAAGGGAAGTGAATAAGTTGTTGCGTATACGACTGGGAGATACTCTTAATGCCTTCCCGAATTAAAATGGCGACTTAAAAATATTTGACCTCATAACTATGTTACTACAGCCACAAATAGGGTCAGAAAAAAAATTTAAGCTCATAGATATCCAAGTTTGACCCCACAGAAATGTTTCATGTTGGATTTTAGAAGAATCCTGAGCCAAGCCTAACCCACAAAAAAAAATACTACTCTACTTTTTGCTTTAATTATTCCTTCCCTGATAAAATTGCTTGCAAATCGTAATCTATTTAAATTTATTTTTTTCATATAATGACTTATTATGTTTAACTTTTTATATTTTATATTTTTTTATATTAATACATTCTTTGGAAATTTTGATTAATATATTTGTCAATGAGATCCGAGATATGGCAAACATAGCTGAAGCATTCCACTTTTCCATGCTACCCTAACATTTTTTGCTTCAGTGTATATATCACAAAAAAAATTCAAAGTTTGCAAAACTCGTATTTATTACAATTTATTTTTAAGTATCGCTCTTAATGCCCCAATGAATTGGTGCCACAAATACACATACACACACACACACTTGAACCCAACGCTTTTGTTAACTTGCCACAAACACACACAAACTCATAGCAGGGACTTTTTGTATGTGTGGCATCGCATTACGTATACGCATAGTTGCCGGCAGTGGAAAGTTGCTAATTGAAAATGAAACTGAATATTACAAATTGTCATTATTTGCGACCTGGGACAGGCCGTGGGGCATCAACTCATGCGTATCATAAAATTGTGGCAAAAAGGCAGCAAAAATTGGCAACTCAAAGGCTGCATCAAAACGCGTTGCAGCAACATGCTTGCAACAACAAAACTTGGCCCAAAACACGGCTCAGTCGATGGCAGTTATTAACATGCATATACAAAATATACAAAATGGCTGTAATCATAACGGTATTTTGTGCCTATTCAGGTGTTCATACACATGTGTGTGTGTGTGTACAGCAAGGGGTTGGGGTTGAGTGCGCATAATAAATTAGGTTGATTGTTGTGGGGCTGCGCTGCTTGCCGCTGCAACTGCCACAGTTTAGTGAACTTTATAAAGTGACAAATGTGGCTTAAAAAAAACTATATACTTTATGTAGTTATTTTTAGGGGTGTGGCAGCAATTGACTCTGATTGTTTTCAAACCGCAGTGTATGTCAAATATAAAGTCGCAAAGCAAATGGAAATTGTTTGTTTTGTGGCCAACTCACTACTCAAAATGTCAACAAAAATGGCTCAAAGAGCTGCTTAACTCTTTTGATTTTGATTACAGCTTCGTTTTTGTTGTTGTTGTTTGGGGCACGTCATCATCAATTACTTCAAGCGAACTCAACTCGAGTTGAGTCGACTGAACTCGAAACTAAACTGTGGCAGGTTCAACGTCATCAACTTTTCGCACAAAACGAGACGCACTGCCGCAGGCAATAACAGCAACAAAAGCAACATCAGGAGCAACAATTGCAATAATTAGCGCATGATTTAAAACCGTCAGTAATCATCATTACCGTTGTCGTCGCACTGTCAAAGTTGCCGGCAGCATATCGGGGCGCCATCATTAACAAAAGCAATGGCCGCCATTGCTGCTTTGGCCGCCATAGCAATGGTCTCCCTTCACGTTTAGCCCGTGCCACAAGCATTCGATTTCGGCTCGTGAAAATTTCAAGTGAAAATTTTCACTGTGCGGTTCGCACTAATGACGATAAATGAGCCGGCCCGCGGACAACTATAAATAAGTCGCGCTTGACAGCATTGCCAGACACCTCCCCACATGGAACTGTGCAACTGACCAGCCAATGCAATCCATGCTGTCCATGTTCACCGTGATTTCACCCACTCCATGGCGCCTGCTCGTAACCAGAGATTTGTCATCCATGACGACGCTCTGTTGATGAGTTAGCCGGTGTTTAATTATGCTTCAATTATCGATAAGAAACAACTCGGCACAAAACAAAATGGCTGAAAGTGGCATAATGCAGTGTGGAGTGTACGACTTCCATCAAGATTAGCTTTATTTTTTTGTTGTTGAATTTTTCTGGGTATACCTGGCATTTATTTATAGATTAATATAGGCAAAGCTTAGAAGAGTCTCATATTTTGAATATGTTATATTTTTTGTGGAGAGTTCGTTGACCCCAAATAAGGCAATTCAACTTTTGACGTGGTACGTGAGGAGTTTGACCTCTTTAATGTGCAGACCGTGGACCTTCAAATAAACAAGCACGTAAGCCGATGGTGGTCTACCCAGACACTAAAAAAGGCTGCCGAAAACCCTTCTTAATGATAACTTAATAAAGATGTTAAAAAGAAGATCATTGAAAGGTTTAATTCCTTAAATAGTAGAAAAACATTCATCATCATCGTATGGCCATTACAACCCGCTCTCGGATTGCGGCCGACCTCAGCAGCTCTCTCCAATTAGAAATAACAAGGGAGGATAGGTTCTCCTCCACTTGATCTCTCCATCAGAGCCGTGGTCGTCCCCTCCATCTAGTGGAAAAACATTACTCCTACCTAATACATGGACCTAGTTTGGGGTAATGACAGGTTATGGCAAGAGATGGCTACAGCTGAATCCTGAAATATAAAAGAATTTCTGAATTCAAATTAAAATAAAATATTTAAAAATTAGATCATTGGATCATTCGGAGATACAGAAGCGTCCACTATCTATTATATGTATGACCGAAGGCATTAATTCGAAAGGATCTGCTTTTGGTATTTTTATAAAATTCTTGAAATGCCTTACATGTCTATTGGACGATTCAGTCGTCTTCGATAGCGTCACATCCAATCCATTTTTCCTTCCCAAGCAACTATTTTTTATTTCTCTGCAAACATTCCATTGCACTGTCTCTGTATGGTTTCGGTTAATCTATTATAAGACATCTCTAATTATTTCACAGGTTCATAGTTGAGGAACGAGCTTATTACTGGAGAATGCTGCACTGCAACTCTCAGGATCTATAATGCTCCCTCCTAACCCTATTGCTCAAATAGCCCTACTACAAACTTAATTATTTAAGATGGCTTTAGTCTGGTGATGTCAAGTAACGATACTCAATGCTCGCCGAGGAAGGATGTCCTATGTCTATAAATACCAAAAGGAGAAGCCTTTCTTCTGCCAAGCCCGTCACATTCAGTAAGAACGCACCTGGAGGATTTCTCTTTTGTCCCACAGAACCGACAATACTTTCAGTCCATATTGTTAAGGCTGCAGTGTCTCTTCCCCAGTTGTGAAATTATTTTTCGTTTAGGAATCGAGGACTAGACTTGCCGTAGTCAAGCCGCCCCGATTCAGTCTGGCTCTCGTCTAGATGATTCCTCATCCCTTTGCAGCTTCTTTGTGGTGTATGTTCTGTTGCTTAAAGAGTGTTCTCCCTATAAATGGTTTAGTAGCAAAGTTTCTCTTCGGCTCACCTGCGAGACGCTATACTCCAATGGAGAATATAGGAAATGATGATGAACCTTAGTAAGGAAGACCGTCTTCCATTGTCGTAATAATAATATGAGTGGCAAATGCTGCTCTGTGACCCGTAGTATCTATTGTGCTCCCTGCTACCATGTTTTTTCTTCCGGCAAGGGCATCACACTCTACAAGTATATGTAGAGAGGTTTCCTCTTCAATCATACAAAACCTTCATGTGTTCGAGCTCACGATACCAATAGTACTTTGGTGTTTCCTGAAGCTGCAACCCAGTTAGTATCCTTAGGAAATTATTACCCAATTGGGATATTTTCTTGAACCTATTCTGGTTACATGAGTCGAAAAGTTGCTTGGCCTGCTGTAAGCCAGCCATGCCGATATAGACCAATTGTTGTCTGGACCTTTCCTCGTCTCTTAAAATCTGTCTAGTGGTGTGTCTGCCATTTCCGCGATAAGGTTCGAGCACTTCTAGTAGTTTTGCAGCATTATTTCTCGCCAGTTCGTCAGCTGTTTCGCTCCCGCTAATCTTAGAATCTATCTCAGAGAGGCTCTGTTTTATTGTTTCAAATGGCTCATTTCAGCTCCAGTTTCTTTAAGTTTATCTTTGTTCAATTTGTACACCAAAAAGACATCCGCCATCTTAAAGACTTAATCTTATTTCTATGCGTTAATTTCTATTATCAAAAAGTTAAACAAAAGAGCTTTCTTCTATTACAGTGTAATTATGTATTGTACTCTGCCATCATCTGATAACTTTCAGCTTGTAACTATCACAATGATAGACTAATAAGTTGACTTTGTGCAAATAAAATAGAAATAAAATACGTATACGTAATACAAATACTTCTAACATTTACATTACAGCTGACAGGACCTTGCCACAGGGCCGCACACACGCACATTATGCCACACATAACTGTGACCCGCTCTGGCGTGAGAGTCAGAAGGACTAAAAGACCAAAGGACCGAAAGACAAACAAATAGACAGGTAGACAAACAACTCATTTCACTCAGTGAACTTTGGAATAAGCATAAAAGCATTCATCACTGATTCACTACGTGAGCTGGTTTATCAATTATTGCATTCCCCCAACAGCCAACCAGTCAGCCCAAAAAGGGATGCCAACTAGGCTGAAAATGAAGATGATAATGAAGCAGATGATGATGATGATGCAGATGATGGGCCATGATGAATGTATGAGTGTGTTGTTGATTGAATATCAACGCAATCATCGCATACACAAAGGCGCATATCTCGTATATAGTGCAACTTTTAACACTTTCGTCCTCGTTTCCGTCAGTTTGCGTGTGAAATATAATATTTGCTCTTTCGCTTTGTCACACTACTACTGCTGCGAGACTGCTGTGTGTGTGTGTATGAAAGAGAAGTGTGACTGCGTGAGTGTGTGACTGTGTGAGTGTATTCGAGTGTCAAGCATATTTTTTGTGCTAGTCAACTGTCAGATTCTTATTTTGCCAGCATAAAATGTTAAAATAATGCCGCACAAACACACACACATACACGCACACACACACGGAGATACAGAGGCCATCTTTATTTGGGTAGCGCATTTACAGCCCGCATCAGCAAACCATACACACACACTCGCACACACACACACAACAAACAACAAGACCCAAAGACTAAAGGACTCTTCAACGTTGTTCCTGGGGCGCGGCAATGTGCTTCGTGTGGATGCTGCCCTATCCCCCCCCATCCCACACTCCACCCCTTAACTTGTCTACTGCCAACTGGTGCGCCAGCAGCATTATCTGCCATTTGTCGCATACAATCTGGTTGCCTTTTTTCTTGCCGCCTCTCTAGATACTACTCAACAATTTCCAACACACTCACACTCACACACACGCATACCAGGACTAATACATATGTAGATACTACTTCCGGTGACAGCGTAATATTGTAATATGCTTATGTCTCTGTCGCTATGTGTCTGACTGTCTTTGCGTCTGTCTGTGAGACAGAGAGAGAGTCCCATATATACTATATAGATGTGTGGATATCACTTGTTAGTATCTGTAGCTCAGTATCAGAACTTGGCATAGTTCTGCACAGTGACGTAGATAGGTAGGGTTTTCTGTTGCGAGTGTATCTAGAATGCTATTAATATTGAATGTTTCTCTGTGTAAGCTATTCTGCGTAATGTGAATATGATTTGTTAACTCTTTACTTAAATTTTTCAACGCAGACGTGCTCATCGTCATCATTTATATACAAATAAGTTTTTTTTTAAATTTTATGACAGTTTCTTTAGTTCCGCTAATACATATATTTCTATGTTTACACGGTAGATACGTTTCAGAAAAACCATAGTAAAAAATAATATAAAGTAAATCTTTTTCTGATATGAAAATATATTAAATTACTGAATGATTGTTCTTCTTCTGTCATCCTCGACACCCAGTGGAGCATAGGGCCTCGACCATCCTCTTGTAGCGAACTTTTTTACAGGATTCATGGCAGATATCATTTCATGAGCTGATGCACCAATGCGACAACCTCTCCCCCGAGAGTTCCAACGAAGTGCCTGTCGAGCGAGGTTCTCGTTGGATCTCCGAAGGGTATGTCCAATCCATCGCCTAGCATACGCTCGCTTACTTCTACAGGAGCAGGTTTCTCATTAGTTACGTTACGCTAAATTATCGAAGAGTTGTCGAAGAGTTGTCGAAGAGTTGTCGAAGAGTTGTCGAAGAGTTTAAAAAACAAAACGCTTCTGGCAAAAAAAAAGGCATCTAAAAAAAAAAATTAAAGATTTAATTTTTTAATACCATCCCTATCGAAAAACTGGGTGACGCTGGCTACCACTCGGATTTCTGGTGTAAATCAGGGTGACATACTCCCATATCACCCGTTTGGATTTCGGACCTGGACCTGGTACATTTGAACAGGTCCATAGAGTGGTGCGACATATCCTACAGGCTTTTGATCACATTAACTACTCTTATTCGGTGTTTATAGGCATACAGAAGATAGCGTATTCAGAGTTAAGATACGAAACACCATTTCCTCCCTTGGCCGAATGAAAGCCGGAGTTCCGCAGGTCAGCGTTTTTTTGTCCGCTCTTATACTCACTTTGCCTTGCCGATCTACCTGTTATTAACGTCACCTGGAGACTCCCTAGAAGGATTTTATTGCGACCTTCGCGGGCGATATCGCCATTCTCTATGAATCCAATTGCCGACTTGTGGCAACACTGGTTGAATGGTGCAGGAGATGGAATTTGATTATGAGCCCGTGCTTTACACTTAAAAGGTTCCCCCCATCCACTTAGTTTCTGGAGCAGCCTAATATTTTGAAAAAAACGTATTTTGAAAAATTTGGCGAGCCGAAATTTATTTTAGACCCGAGTTTGTTAGGCAAAGTTATTTCAAGTGACCCAAGGAATCAAAATCGCTGAGAGCCTCAGAACACAGTGTCCATCTATATGAACATTAGAATTTTGGATATCTCAATCGCTTTGTTCCTAAATAAATAAGGTTGGTTGGATTTTGCGTCAGAATATTTGTAACTTACATACATCCAAAACCTACTAGTTTCAAACTATCACGCAGCTTGACTTACCATAAATTTACAGTCAGCCTAGCTGAAGAAACTAAATTAGCTAAGAATCTTGAATAACCCTAATTAATTAAACAATGTTGACCTTTTGCCCCAGAGAAGCTGTCAATCAATTTGTCCTCTTAAGTCTTTATGTCAAATCTATTTCCAAGCTAGTGTCACCTGAGAACTTACGAAAATAGCACATCAAGTTAATTTCTACTTCCATCATAATTTTTGTATACTCATTGGGGGATTCATTCAATTAATTCCCCACAACACCCTACTACTACTCCACTGGTTCTTAGTGTATTTGTGTGTGTGTGAGGGGGACGTCTTGCGTTCGGCAACTGTCGCTTGTATTTCATTTGGTTTAAAAAATTTTGGTAAATTTGCTTTGTCAGCAGCGGCAATGCCTCGGCAAAAGTTTTCACCAAGTTATTTATTATTTTGTTGGTTTTTCCATGACAATTTAAAGTCAACTCCCACTCGTACACACACACGTACACACACACAGGAACATTCGTGTTGGCTTTTTTAAGAAATCAATCAAATAATGTGCCTCCTGCCTACAAAGCCGCACCCCCTTTGTGTATGTCCTGACTCGCGTGGAGGCGTGCAATTTGATCAAATTAAAAACCTACCACAATATACATATGTCTTCGTCTTGCCTCACACACACACACGCACAAAGAATGAGTGACACACACACACACATACACAGATACACACACACTCACAGTGTTGCAAGCAAAAAGCATGTAGAGACATTGGCATTACAATTTGAAGACATGCAGTTGAAATGCATTTTGTGTTGCCTGCCATTTTGTACGCCTTGTCTTCTCTTACTCTTTGTGTCTCTCCACTTCCTCTCCCCACTCCTTTTGCTGCCTTATCAGCCTGTCGCTTCGCAGGACTATTTTGTTGTATGGCAGTCGGCAACAAAAACAAGTACACTTCATATGCATCTATAGCTGCTCCACCTTAAACTCCTACTCTCTGTCTACCCTGGCCATATCCATTGCCGCCTTAGCCTTGCCTCTCTCTTGGCCGCTCGGCAACCCTGTTACGTGCTAAGAATTTTAATTAACAGATAAATCAATAAGAAATATGGACGACGGCTGTCAGAGTAAGTCGTTCACTGTATTAGTGCAACAGTGTATATCTATGTGCGTATCTATGTGTGTGTGGGGAAGTATTGCTCAGCAACTAAATAAACTTCTGACTGGCAGAGAAGACTGAGAAGTAGAATCGTCTCCGGCTGCAGCCTGCGGTGACTGCTAAAGAAAAGCGCAAGTGCTAAAATGGTACAAAAATGGCCAAGCACCAAATGCAGAGAAATTAGAGAAACAGAATAAATACAGAGAGAGAGAGAGAAAGGGTACGAGAGTAGTGGAGCGAAAGCAGAGAAGAGACAGCTTAAATTGCAAGTACAGCTAACGTCAGTAACTGAAGGCAAGTCCTGCAGCCGAGGCTAGGCCTGGGTTAAGGGCGCTAAAGGATTTTGAGCTGACTTACAAATGCCCTGAGGCACTACAATTTGGAAAAAAAAAATATTAAAATGGAGTTAGTAATATAATAATAAAGTAATAAAAGATGATTGGAAAAGAAAGTTGAAGAAAAATTAAGATTGCAATTAAGGCTTAAAAAGCTTTTAAAATGCATTTGAAGCTCGGCTTGAGGAGCTCAAATATAAATCAAATAATTAAAAATCTTTCAGAAACTCTTAGTCTCCAAAAAAATTCTTGGTTGGAAACATCTATGCACTTATTTCAAATTTGTAGGGATTACTGCCAAAAGTCTCGAATACTTATTATTGGCAATCAAACCTTGATACTTCCAAAAGTAGTTTAAATTATGGGACTTTGAAAAAATAACTCACCTAGCTTTTCCAATTATTCAGTTGTCTTAAATTCGGCAAATAAGTTTACACAGCTTCATGAGGATATTTATCAACTTTCAGCCACAATTTTCCATCTTTATTAAATAGCTGTTATAAAATAAGAATCCCATTTTTGTATGCTCAAACTTTCTGTACCTGTCGGTCGGGCATCTCTTACTTGCCAAATTCTTCAAACCATAGTTTTTATTTTTCATCTTTTACTTAATTCTTTCTTATTCGTTTTCCGCAATTTATCAATTGTCTTCTTTAAGGCACAGTTTTAATCTTTAAATAGCTTTTATAATATCGGAATTAAATATTGTTGATCCATGCTCAATCCTTCATTATCTGTTGATCAGATGTCTATTGACTTGCTAAATTCTACAATCTTTCATACTTCATCATTTTCTCAATTCTGTCTTATGCTTCGTTATCTTTCAACAATAATTTTTATCTTTGGATAGATACATTTCATCTTATAGTATTTATATTTAAATTCTTGAGCATATAATATTTAACGGGCATTTTTTTATTTTTGAAGCCATTTATTGATTATGTTACAACTAGTGAATCTCTCAATTTCCCCCAAAAACAAAGGAGAAGAATAAGAATATTCTTAGTACAGTAAACAAAGGCTCAAAATAGACGTCTGCTACTAAGTAAGATTTGCGAGAAAACCTACTGTTTTTAAGATATTAGCCAGTTGTTCAAAAAACATTTATTTGTATTCTTAAATTTATCAATCATCGTTCATTCATCTATGTCTTCAACCTGTATTTTTTATGTTGTACCATCAAACTTCCAGCTCAAATCTACAGTATAGCATTCGGGAAAATATACCTTTTTTTATCAAAAAGTTTTTTGTCTTGTATTTTTTACGTAAACTGGATCTCTTATATTCTGTTTAAGTAAGTAGATTAATCTATCATCTTAAACCTATATGTATTTTTTTTCAATTTTTATATTTATTATTTAGTTAATCATCATCATCTCTTATATTCTGTTTAAGTAAGTAGATTAATCTATCATCTTAAACCTATATGTATTTATTTTCAATTTTTATATTTATTATTTATTTGATCATCATCATCTGCATTCTTCCATTTGTCAATTGTCCTAATTCATTTGATTTTCATCTTCAACTTTAATCTTTCTTATTAAATCTTTCATCTCAAATCTAAAATATTCCAATTCACCAAGAATGCTTTATTTTCTGTTTTTTTTTTCAAAAAGATTTTTGCCTTTTAATTTTTATGCATCATAATTTCCGTACCTTCTGTAATATCTTTCATCTTACGCCTATCATCTTTACCTTCATCTTTTCTTTTTATTGTTTAGTTTATTATTTATTCATCTTACGCCTATCATCTTTGTCCTCACCTTTTTTTTTCTTTTGTATTTAATATTTTATCTTGTCCTCAATCCCCTTTTTTTAAGCTCTTTAATTTATGATTTATCAACTTTCAACTCTTATTAAACATTTATTTCTCATATTTTACCTGTTATATTTCTTCTTCAATATATCTTTTTCCAATTCTCGAAGATTTTGTTGTTGTTGTTTGTTTTGCTGTTATTCATAACATGCAATTCTTCCAAGAAAAAAAAACATTTATTAATGTTGCAAAAAAGCAGAGAAATATGTAGTCTGGATGACATTCACTCTGTTTTATTCCATCATCTAAAATTTATGAGTCATTCTTGTAGGCTGGAGATGATTGATAAATACTAAGTATTGTACAATAATTCTTTCGAATTTTGAGATGATGTTCTTGTGCAACGCATAATTTCGATAAAACTTCGGCATCGCATCCTTGACAAGGACTCCTTATACCCTCTAGGATTACAGTGTATGCTGCTTAATGGCAAATGCAGCAATAAATAGAATTACAGTCAAGTGCTTGATAACTTGCTAAATGCCTGGGCAAGCTTAAGGCCTCCAGTTCACCAGTTGGCTTGGAATTTTTCCCTGCCAGAGTGAGAAATTTATTATTTAAAACCCGCAAATGGCGTATTAACGACGCACTTGAGCACTTTTTCCAATGCGGCAAACTCAAAGACTTAAGAGGCGCCTCAGAGTAGCCCTTGGAGAAGGAGAGAGCAACCCGGAATAGAGATATAGCCACAGAGTCTCAGCCATAGACCAATTTGGAACCAGATCAGTTTGAGTTTGGCAGTTTAATGACAAAACGTGCCACAGGTAACAGCAGTAACCAAAAAAAAACACAACGAAAATGAAGCCAAAATATCAAAAAGGTAACGTGCAAAAGTTTCTTCTTTTTTTGGTACATGGCCTAAAGCAACAATTTTGGCAGTTAAAGGTAAAGGTGGGTTTGGGTAGCACCAAATGGAGGGAGCCTGTTAGGAGGGCGGAAATGCAACATAACAAAACAGCGCAAAAGTTTAATTTGAATATAATAGAAAAACTTTGGTAGCAGAGCCAGCAAAAAACATCGAATAGCCAAAAGTCAACAGCAATAACAATGTGGCAGAGCAGCTAAACAGCAAAAACTGGTAGTAGAGGGCGTCAACGGGAGAGGGGGCGGGGTGCGATGTGGTCAGCAAAAGGCGAGGGTGGCTTAAGGTGTTGTGGGAAGCTGGAGTAGCAGTGCTGCCAGATTAAATTTGAGAGTGGTTTTGTAAAGATGTGAAAGGCTGGAAAGATCCTTGAACAATTTTTAAAGGGAGCTTTTAAGATTTTATGGATCATCTTTGATGATACATAGATTGGACTGAAGCTTGTAGGCGTACTTTATCTATGTTTATTACATAATGCTTAAATCTGGACCTTCTAATCAACGCAACAAGTGAGCAGCTTTCCACTGCTTCTCTCGCCAAGCAGTACAAGCAGTTTTCACACTGATCTATTGGAAAAATAGAAAAACTGAAGTGAGATGTGCCTCCTTAATTGAACATCTTGGCTTCAAGAATTCTTCTTCTTTTTCTTATGTCCTGTTACTCCTAGTGGAGCATAGGGCCATATGGTTTCCGTTATATTGTTATTTCTAAAACATGGGTGTTGCGCCTCCAAATCTGTCGTGCATGCTTGCCAAGCTGGTGGACTAGCCGCAGGGATACGGGTACCACTTGGAGAATGAATATACCTCGGGTTTACTTTTATGTTTATAAAGAAATATGTGAGGGAGCAGGGTTCTGACGGTAAGTTATAAGATGAAAGTCAGTCCTGACAACTCTGCTCGCAGTGACTAGTCACTTTTAAATAGGCCGCCTCTAACATGGTGAACAGACGCCTCTTACAGCCGCTCATTTTGAGAACAGACGCTACGTTGTGGATCGCCACATGATCGCGAAGCCATAATTCGCCTTCTCACAATTAGCTAGCCTCCAGAAAGGTTGTACAATGGGTTACCCAGAAGATACTTGACTGAGGTCGGAAGTTTGCGAGCCGCTTGAACTGTTCAGCAAAAGAATGGATTCTGGCCACTCCCAAGTGAATGGCGATTTGAAATTTTTCGCATTAGCATGCACTTCTGCCAACGGCTCCATCCTCCAACGACTCAAGAAGAGTCAAGAATCCTTAGGCTAGAAAAATTTCGTAACATAAGTGTTATTTCTAGAATCCATCGACAAGTCAGTCATATGACTTCTATTACGGCATCCTTGTACTGCCTGGAAGATTTATTGGAGTAAAATAAGAGATTTGAGAAAAAAAACTAATTTTTCAAAAAGGCGGCTGAAAGAAGATTTGAGAGATACATACTTTAGGCTTGTTGACATAACAATAAATAAACAATTAACTATAGAAGTCTCTGAGGACAAGAACTTGTCTATAAATTAAGGTTCAGATGATGGTGCAGAAAAGCAGATGATGCTTGTAAGCTCAAATCTTTGCCTCATCTTTGATTCAGACGAAGCACGACAAATAGGCTCATCTATATCGATAAAATTTTGATTATATGTAACCTCTTTCATGATAAAATATTAAGTTTCCCAAAACTGCACATGCCAACCCTCGTGCAAAATGGGAGTTTGCAAAATTTTGGTGCGTTTCGAAATAGTTTAGAAAATGCAATATATAAAATGTTTTATGGCATTCGTGATTGTTGTGTCATTAAGTTGAAATTGTGTAGGTGGCCACAACACACACAAGCAGAGACACACACAGATACTCACACCAACACACATACACATACACTCATATATTCACATTGGCTGCCAATTTTATTTCTATTTTGAAGCTCGGCAAAAAGTTGTAATCGAAAAACTGCCTCTGACTGAAACTGAGTCGCCGTGTTGGTGTCTGTCTGTGTCTGTGTATGTATCTCTGTGTGTGCCTATGTGTGTGCGTGTCTCGACTGAACTCTTGATTCTATATTAGGGGTAGTCACGAAAATGTGGTTGTAATATCGCCTCAAGGGAGTATCTGTTTCAGAGAATTTCAAGAGATTTAATTTTTAGTGAATACCTTTACTAGAATACCAAAATTTATAAATTTTTTTTATATTCCCTTTTATTTATTGTAGTTTTATTTTTTAATAACAAGCGATAGTGGATCTGAGTAGAAAAATCTCACAATCTCTCTCAGCTCTCCCAAGGAAGGAATGAAACAGCTCAAACCACTTCGAAGGCCGATAGTCACCAAAAAAGGGTATGTTGTCTGTTTGGTGGGATTTCAAAGAGATCGTTTACTTTGAGCTTTTGCCCGATAATAGCACGATTAATTTTGAAGTGTATTGTGATCAGCTAGAGAAATTGAATGATGCACTCAAGCAGAAGAGGCCCGAATTGATCAATAGAAAAGGTGCAATGTTCCACCAGGATAATGCGAGATATCGAACAAGTTTGATGACTCGCCAAAAGCTTTTGCAGCTTGAATGGGATGTGCTACCACACCCACCATATTCCCAAGACTTAGCACCTTCAGACTATGACTTGTTCCGGTCTCTGCAAAATTTTTTGGCTGGTAGAACCTTCACCTCAAATCAGACGTGCAAAACCACTTGGACCAGTTTTTGCCTGCAAGGAACAAACATTTTATGAGCATAGAATTAATCTCTTGCCCAAAAGAAGGCAAAAGGTATTGGATCAAAATGGAGAGTATATAATTTCACAAAATGTTTTACACAATAAAAAAATCGTGTTTAAATTGCACTAAAAAAAAGGAAATTAAATACGAATAATACAAATAATTTGCCTTCAAAATAAATATTTTACTGAAATTATAACTTTTTGAGAAGTTTTCTTATCTAAAAAAAACTTTATTCCTGTTTATCTTTTAAAAAATTGCTAAAAATTTCTAAAATTCTAAATAAATTATTCTATAATATTTATAATATTTTTCTATAATAATTTTGAATTCTTTTTCTTAAAAATCAGTTTTTCGTGACACCTCCGATTATTTATTTGAGTCACATTTGCGTTCAATTTTCGTTGACTGCCTATAAATATGGTTTTTGGTTTTTTAATAATTATTTTGACACAATTTTATTTATAGCTTCGAAAGCGTTGAAAACTTTTGCACATATATATTTATTTCGGCTTCATAATTTGTGTACAAATTTGGTATGTCTGTGTCTGTGTGTGTGTGGGCATGTTGCATGCCCCAAAAGTATGTTGCAAACAATACACCAGCGTGTGCTCAAGTCCCTTTATGGTCATGAAAAAAGCCGCAACCAGCTTTGCCACAGACTCATACAGTCCTTGCTCCTTCTTGCCACACAGTGCCCTACACCTGCCCCCCACATTGTCTGCGCGTTCATTCATATTTCCCTCAGGACAATTGTGTGCAAGTTTCTTTTCGTCTTTTTTTTTTCCAGCTTTTGTTATTTCTGCTGTTGTTGTTTGGCATTTGTGGGAGCTTTGCGCGAATTTTTGGTTTTTTTGAAGCTCATTAAATATTCAAAGGCAGGTAGGCAGCCAACTACAGGTAGTTGCAAGAACCAAACCAAACCAAACCGAACCGAACTGAAGCAAACCAAATGGAGTAGCTGCCTCCGACAATGTAACAACAAAAAATTAGTTTAGACACAGATTTTTGCCACGCACGCCCTTGCGGCTAAAAGGAAGCAGATTTCGTGTGCTGACTGCCACTTGGTGTCTATTTGTTGGCCAATTCGCGAAACTCTTGGCCAAGTTTTCACTTTTGCGGCACGGCAGTGAAAGTTGCCTCTGCTGCTGGTGTGGCAACAAAAATACCTTTTCAATTTCTTTGCCTGCGCCATTATAGCTGGCCTTGTTATCGCATATACTCGTAGATGGTCTTGTTTACGTGGCGTATGCGCAATATTTTTATTCATACAGTTGTTTTGATGACACACTTTCGAAATAAATTGCTTTGTGCAGCAAGAATGTAAGGAATTTGGGAAATTTCTTGAGCTAAAATAATAAGACATCAAAAAGGTGAGTATAAATAGCATAAGCGTGGAATATTTTTGATATTTGTTTTTAGAAATTTTTGGATGCGATTGGATAATGCGGAGAAAGTGACAATTTTGTAAGGCAAAAATATTTTAACCTAAAGTGTATATGCCACGTGAATGTGAACACAGATTATAGATTATTATATTTTTGCTTTTGGAAACTATATAATTTTTTTTATTTAATTTACAGTCTGTCCATAGATAGTAAGTCAAGAATTTGACAAAAATAATTTAGATAACAGGATTTTCCTGATATTTAGTAAAACTAGCTAATATAAAAGAAAGTAATATTAAAGCTTATACCAAAATTGACTTCCTAAAGAGCACCAAAGAAGGAATAAAGATTTAAAAGGAGAACGCAAAATTCTTTTGAGCTTACTGTACCAGTCGGTCGCGATTGGTAGAAATATATTTCAAAATTTTTGCACATTATTTTAAGAACTCTTAAGAATGTTAGAAAGACAACTTGATATAAGTTTCCAAAGCTTTAGCAGACTCTAATCCCAAACTAAGGACCCTTGCCTATCCTTTAAAATAAATCCTTTGTAAAATCGCTATTTCTTTTAAAAAGTTCTGCCTCAAACGGATTTATCGTGGTCACCAATAATAATTACATTTTTTAGGAACTTATTGATGAGATCTGATTGGCTTAATGTTCAGATGCTTAAATATTGTTTTTGGAAAACCCTGCAGAAGTCTTTAGATGATTAGGGTCTCATCAAACCAGAAATGCTTGGCTCACTGCAACTTGCACTTGCGGTACCCATATAACCCATATATTATTCCAAAGTTTGTTGAGGAAAGTATGGTCTTGCACATTGTGACCAATCCTGGAGAAGACTCGTGAAAAGAAAATCGACGCCCACTGTCTCTTTGTCGACTTCTAAAGCTGCTTTCGACACACCAGATAGAATGAAGTTATTCGCAGATATGTCTGAGTTGGATATCGCCGCCAAGGGAAAGGACCTCTCCGGACAACTGTCGAGTAGTAACGACCAAGCGAAGGCAGGGTGGTTCACTATCATGCGACTTTTTCAATCTTTTGTTGGAAGCCATCATGCGGTGGACCGATGGGACCCGGGGCGCCTGCTTCTGTGATGGGATGACCAGTCAATGGAGGACTTCGTAAGCTTCGCAGCACCAAATGGCACTGGCAGGCTCAAGATCATAGCCGCTGGCGAGAGATAATAAGACGTACAACATTTTTATTCGACAAATCAGAGCCGATATTTTTTATTCCCAAATATGTTGAGGATGGATCTTAGTCTTATTCTGTACCAAGAGGTAAGTAAGCGGATGTGCTTAGGCATCCTTATTTTTTTGAAGAGTTCACTACATCTAAGCTTCCGAACGAACTGTCTTCAAAATTATGGGATATTTATTTATCTGCGCCCTGGATAGTGACCTTACTGAAACACTTCTGTAAGCGAACTGACCCGAAAAAACTATTAAAGATCAGATATTCACTTTGCGACAAATGCTGGAGAAGAGTCTTAAATTGCCAATCGATATTCACCATCTCTTTGTCGACTTCAAAGCTGCTTTCGACCCACCTGATAGATCCGCAGGGAATAAAATGTTCCAGCCAAATAGGTATTCAAGCGAAAGTCACTATAAGGACGTTGAGCCGCAGGGACGCCCCGCATCTGCGATGACTATGCAATGAATGAATCTTCGCAGCCGCGGTGTCTTCAATTGATGCCGGCAGGCCCAAGATTAGTAACCACTGTCGAAGGATAATTTCTGCGGCCAAGATGCTTATCTTAATCATTTGTAATGGCCAAGTAGATAGATAGATTCTGGACCTGTCAAATAAATTATGTAAATATAAATGATATTCTCCTTAGGTTAGGTTTGGGCGGCAGTCAGTGATCTGAAGTCCCAACTCTCGTAAGCCACGGAGTTGGCCCAGTGTGATACTGCTGGGTGCACCTAACACCATCCTTCCCCTACTCAGGAGGATCCCTTTATGATCATAAAGGCACGACCATTGTGGATTTCTTACTGTAGTGTTAAGTCCAGAAGGGTTGACTCAAAGAATCCAAGAATTAAGAAAAAGCATTTCGAAGAATTATTATTTTGATATTAGGGCTCATGATCATCAACAAATAAATAAAATACATTGAGGTTCAATATAAATCACTTCCTTATGACACTGAAAATAAACGCTTTTTTACAAGAGAAGGATCTTCTAAGGTACATGTTAAACTTCATTTGACAAAGGGAGGATGTTCTTTAAAGCTTACTTTAAAAATATTCGATTACCACTGCAACTACAAAAAATATTCGAATGCAGGTTTTTAGGTCACCGAATCGGTATACCCTTTTCGAACAAAAATTTGTATGACTTTTGCCTCGCCACAAAAAGTCGTAATTTTTTACCATTTCCATAATAATGAGATAAGCCCAAAAAAAGACACAAAGTTCACAATAGAACAACTGGATTGTGGTGATTGCGATTGTGACTGTGATGGTGTTGAGTGTTATTGTGATTGGCAGCGTGCGACAGTGACTGTTTGTGATTTGGTCGTTTTGGCAACACTTGTCAGTCCTCAGGCTGTCACTCGATCAGAACGTGCATGTCCATGTCGTACTCATAAAATTTGTTGTTTGTCTGAAATGAAAGACCTCAAACCGGCTCAATTCAAACACAATCCCCTGCCCCCGCAGGAATAAACGACCCCAAAGCCAGACAGACCCGACCCATATGCATATGCATTACTTTGTTTTCCACTGTCAAAATTTGTGTCATACAAATGGCGCGGCAAAATGGCAAAATGTGAAAAATGAAAATGAAAATGAAAGAAAATGAGATTGCAGCTGAGGAAAATGCTTGCTATTGCTCTGGTCATAAGCTAGAAATTTGCCAAAATGGCAGCAGTTACCGCTAGCAGCACTTTCACCCCTTTCGCAGAAAGGCAACCCTGCCAACCCTTCACACATAAACACAAGATGGCGACAAACATGCAACAAATGTAGCGTAATAATGACTTTATTACGAGCACATATGATTTGCATTGTTTTTTTTTTTTTCTTCGTTTCTGCAGTGCTAAGCAGTTTTCTAAAGCCGGACAGTTAAGGGAATGAATGGGATTTTGGAACTTAAGGCAGACAGGGTAGAGAGCTTCCTGCCACAGTCAAGAGCAGACACATCTCCACCCGCCTTATTAAATTTGACTGCTGTCGTTAAGCGGCTGACAATAAATCACATGAAGCGCTTTACTTTTTTTTTTGCCACCAAACAACTTTTGACAGCATCAAAACTTGCTCATCATCATCCCCCTTAGAAACAGCAGACTGGGTAGAGGAGCACCCACTGGGCATGTGTTGTACAAGCACTTAAGCTTAAGTGATTTTTATTGGTCACTTAGCGTTCGAAATCGATAAACAAATTGCCAAATTAGCACATTCGGCTAAGGCGCACATAAGTAGGCTATACAAAAAAAACACAAATATCGAGTGGGATATCGGTGCAGCTTATGGCTGGTGGGGGATGCTGTGGCCAGCCGGCAATTCATCTATTCAAACAAAGCCATTCATTCAGACAGACAGTGTCATTCAGCCAAGCAGCCAGCCAGCCCATCCATCTAACAAGCTGCCTTGTCAACCCAACATGGGGGTTATCCATCCCCCTACCACACTAATCCCAGACTGTCTACTGCTTGGCTCCAAGATAAATTGCGCACAGATTATGATCAATTTGTAGCAGAGGCAACTTTGATGCCGCTTTGATTTTTATGCACAGGAAACGCCTACAGGTACGCCCACTTAACTGACTAGTCTGTCTGTTTATGACAGGCCCAACCTTGACTCTAAACTTGCGTCCTAAAAAAGCAGTTTTGCCGCTCAATTTGTGATATATTAAGGCATAAGTTGACTTTTCGAATTTCAACCGTTTTGGTAGGCGTTTTGCCTAGAGTAAATAAAGCGGCACAAAAGGTGCCCGGAATCTAGACAGGCTCACATTTTCCTATGGCATATATATATATGGATATATAAGCGCGCTTATGCTAAGCCCAAGTGGCATACAAGGCGTATGCGTGATTTTTTGTGCTTTTTTTTTCATTTGCCATACAGCACACGCAATGCGGGCCCTGGTTTGGTTTCGTGTCATGTTTAACTGCTGCAACGGCCGATAAGGTGGCCAAGTGTTGGCTCAGTGCGCACAGTGGTCTTAGCTTAATGGAGTTGGTGGCTAAATAGAGTTTTGGTAGCTGTAACGAGTTGAAAATTTGTAGGTTCACTTTTTCATAATGTGATGTTCTTCTATCTTCTAAAGATAGAAGCTCATAAAAAACTAAGTTGCATACTGGTTCTCATAAGGCCTATGCTATTGGATCCTCCTGTCTGAATTCCAGATCAAATGCAGTTCAAGCGGAAAAGTATGCTTTGGGATCATCAATTTGGTTTGTGTTGCAAGAATTAGCATTTGTGCATAACAGCTTAGAACGCAATGGAAAACAAGCGATACAAATGGCCTGCGTACCAGAAACCCAATCACTCTGAACCACCCTATCACTATGCAGCGCGGCCAACAAACAACAACAGCAGCGGCGGTGGCGGCGAATATTATCAACCGCATCAAAACAAAAGTTACTCGCGCCCTAATCATAGCCATAATCACAGTAAGCATCTCAATCAAGGAGGCAACAGTAATTACTATTACAAGCCTCCTCATGCACGCTCCAGTGGTGGCTCTTATATTTTGATAATATTTGTTGATTAAAGTGTAAGATCAGAGATAGTATTTAAGTTATTTCAAAATGAAGTTAATGGCTTCCAAGAAAATTTACTGGAATTTACACTACATTCACTATCATCCCAGAGGTTGTGCCGCCTAACCTAGACAGTAGTGCCTACCTACAATATATTCACTGGAAAAATTTATTATCAAAAATCAGCTCCCCATGGCAGTCATTATATCACAGACATGGCTTCAAGGGATCCGCTAGCGACCCCCCAAAAAAATCTGTTAGAGGAACATTGCTTGTTCAGAAATAATTTTTCACCAAGGAGATATTGGTCAAGCTTAAGGCAAAGCAAAATATTTCAGGGTTTTGCTTTCAGATTTCTATAGTCTTTTTAACAATTTTTTTAAAATTATCATATTGACACCAAAATTTAAACATACTTAATTGTTGAAAATTTTTATTTACCAATTTCTACCACTTTTTTACTTTTTAATAAATAATCTGTCATCCATAACTCGTTAATTAATTGAAATAAAATTAATCGGAAATAAATAAGGTGGTGAAAATTGGAACGTGCTTCTGTCGCAAAAGTTAATATTTGAATACAAATTTGGACTATGCATCCGGTTGTCGGTCATGGCCGCGGAAATTATCCCTGGCCAGCTGTTCCTATATTTTGCGCCTGCCGGCGCCAATTAGTGATCCCATGGCTACGAAGATCCTTCATTGCTGGGTCATCCCTTAGCAGAGTCAGGCGTTTCCGTGATTCACGTCCTTTTAGTGACTTTTGCTCGAATACTTTTTTAGCTGGTGCAGTATCGTCCATACCAAGACAAAAGAAATGCGATTCTACGAGGTGTGTTCAAGAAGTATCGCAAATTTTGAATTTTCGCAGGTAACGTATATTCGAATTTCGATATTTTTGTGGCGTTATGTTGGTACTCATGTCTCTCACTTATGCCGACAAGATCGGCCATTTTGAATGTTTACTTAATTGTAAAATTAAAGCTGAACTACCGACAAATTGAAAGAGTAGACAATTTTCAATATTTGGGAAGCTCAATAACATTTAGAGGAGACAGATATAATCGCACGAATAAAAAAATAAATCGGTGCCCTTAAACGGCAAATAAGATCTGGTCAGCAAATTGTTACAGTATCCGAACGAAAATCTCGATCTTTAAGTCTCGAGCCTGGTCCGTTCTTCTATGTGGCTGCAAGCCAAAGCAGAAAATACGCAGCTATGTCAACCGATGTCTTCGAAAGATCATGCACATATTTTGGCCAACCCGAATATCTAATGAAGAGCTGTGGTCAAGATCTGGCATGTTGGACATTAAAATTCGAAGAAGGAAACTCGACTGGATCGGCCACACATTACGCAAACTACCGAACAACATCACCTATATGTCTTTGATATACAACCCGCAAGGTAATAGACGCAGAGGCCACCCGGAAATTACCTGAAGACGATCAGTCCTAAGCGAGATCAATGCCAGCGTAGGAAGTGGCAGATCGCAATATGCGAATATCATTGAGCTTAGGGAGGCCGTTTTACGAAGAAGACAATAGACTACTACATACTAGTGGATAGCGTATGCCCAGCATAGAGGCAGTTCGAAATCCTTGACGCCGAACAAAGTTTAGTAATAATTATTTTCCATGTGATTGAAATACTTAGGCCAGGAGATCACCATACACAGTTGTCGGTCCAAAGATTAGTCAAAGGACTGTTTTCTCGAAAGCCCCTAATGTTGCCTTATTGGATGTGGAATGCCCAAGCTTCGGCGCCATAAAAAAGAGTAGCTATGATAAGGGATCTGTAAAGGATTATCTTAGTATGTCGAGAGAGGGCTCTTCTCTTGAACTGCTTATTGAATTCAAATATGAAGTAATGGATATAAAAATAATTCATTTATCATCAACTATTTTTACCCATACATCAGGTCCTAAAGGAAATGAATCAAGAGATATATCAGCCTCTATAATGAACTGATTATCCCATAATAAGATTGCAATGAAAATCCTTCATAGACTGTTTACTATTGTAATTAGTTGATCTACAAGATGTAACCGACCCTCAATTTTTCGCGTGGGGCTCTAGGTAGGAAAAATATGGGTCTTATCAGTCAATTCTTAGTTTGAAGCATAAGTTTTATTAGATGAGGCAAATTTTTTTTAGGGATTCCAAATATAAAACTTAAAAAAAATTGTAGTACTAATCCATCTTGAAAGTCTCATCATGTGTCTTAGTGACAAGAGGTTTCAAATAAAAATTATGTTTTACTTTTAGTAATGTCTAAATAAATAAAATCAAAACGAAAAAACTGAACCGAGCAATTTTATGTGGAAAACCAATTTTTTGTGAAAATTTCCCTTCTTATTTTCGATAAATTTATATATTTCCCTTATTTTTCCGATGAATTCTTACATTGTACTGCATTTCATTCAAGTATTGCTTGTCCTTTATTATATGTTTAATATTACCATTATAATATTACACAAAACTATTTCTTTAGCGGAAATATTTATTGAAATTAAACACGATATGGCATTTATGATTACATGCGAAATTTTGTAAGTGTAACATGGCAACCTTGTCGCAATTATCATCGTGTATCTTATATGCATGTTATCAGAAAAAAAATAATGTAAAATTATAGTTAGTAAAAACATACCTTTAAGTAGACGTAAATGTAAAGAGAATATCTAAGAATACAAAAAAATTATTTTAGTGATTTTTAAACCCATTTTGCCGATTCGATTTAATTTCTTTCGCAACAAATCATTCAAGTTAAAACCAGGGAAAAAATTCCTTTTGGTGAAATTGGAAGCACCATAAATTCGATTTCAAAATGAATCTAAATAAATAATATAATATAATATAATAATATTAATTCGTATTCGGTTTCTCGAGTACGTCCAAATATAAAGTTTTTTTGAAAGTAATTGCTATACTCAAACTTGGCATTATGTAGGCAACCTGAAAAATTTCGATTCCTGCCCATTGACCAGTGTGCAAGGATGGCTAACCCATGGTTGGCTCAATCGTCCTGGCAGCTTGTTGTTTATGCGTGTTAATTCCCTTTGATAAAATAATGCCATGGATAACCTTTAAATGGTTTTACTTGTTCCAAAGGCGCCCGCATGCCAAATCGCTGCCCCATAAAGCAAGCCGCCTTTTGAGGCATGCAAAGTGTATGCCTCTCTGTGTGTGTGTGTGTGTGTGTGTAAGAGAGTGTTCGTGTTGCTGTATGTGTTACCAAGCTTACACACAATTAAGCCTTATTTATTTTTGGCCTGGCCCACACACACTCTCAATTGATGGCACTGCCAAGCAATAAATGTATAAATAAATATTATTGAGTACGAAAAAATCTATCAAAAGCAAAATCAAAGGACGCGTTAAGTAATAGCGAAATCTTTCACTCCTTCTCTCTCTCTCTCTCTCAATTCTTCTCGTCCTTTTTAGCTTGCTGCTTAGCGCAGCACTTTATCCCTCCGCCAACTAATTGCCGCTTGCTCTGCACGCACCACGCACCAAAGGACACGCTAAGCCACACTATTGAGCCAGTGTTGGAAAGCCCTTTTAGGAGGCAGGCGGGCAGGTTAGTGCGGTGCGTCTGGGTTCGGGTCAGAAAGCATTTAGCAAACATGACAAAGTGTTAATACCAAGGCTGACGCAGGTGTTGCGTCAGCTAAAGCCAGGCGTCCTTAGATATATATACATATATATACCATATACTATACATATATATAGTTATGGCATGCCGTAGGGGCAGAGCCAAGCAGCTGGCAACTTGAAGTTCCTTAACGAGGTTAGTTGCGTGCCGGCCAAGAAATTAAGCAAAGTTTTAGTGTTGTGGAAAGCAAAGCTACGCATTGAAGCCTAATGGGCCATGAGTGAAACTTAAATACATACAATACAAATAGATGCCACATTTCTGACAAGGATATGCGAAAGGCTGCAACTTGGAACGTTGCGACTCCGACTCTGACTAGGTCAGGTGGAGAGGAACTTATCAGTTGACAAGCATTGAGGCTTAATTGTCAACACACTAGCAGGTCTCAGTCTAGAATTCAGGCATACTACGTTTTGTATTAAAACAATGTCAAATACACTGGGAGAAATGCATTATCAATATATCAAAGTCGACCATTAGCGCCAATTTGTATTACAAAATGGATTTGTTGTATCGAAAGGAATAGAAATTGAGAAAAATTCTTTATCGTTTTAGCCAGAAATACTTGGGCAAAAATGCAAAAAAATCAATTGATACGTTTGCGCTCGAATTCCTTCCTTTTCTGGTATTCCTCGTTAAAAACAAAAGAATTTAGCTTTGGTTTCGACTAGCTTTTTTTTTGTTTGGATGAAAATTTATGTCTTTTTTAATGCGAGCTTTTAAAAGGAATTAATTAATTTCCAAAAGTAACAAAAGATAGGCCAAAAAAAGGGAAGAAAAAGAGGCCGATCAAGAAGAACCGGGCTAAAAGACGTCGAAGTAGACTTGAAAACGAAGAACATTCCCAATTAAAAGGATGGAGCGAGACAGAGAGAGTAAACTGAAGAAAGATTGTTGATGTAGTTACACTCCACCAGGGCTGTGAAGCTAAGAGAAATAAGTTAAAAAGAGGTATTCAACCGAATAGATGGATTAATTAATAAAGAATTATTTTCCGCTTAATTTCCAAAACGGGGAAACCTACACAATTTTAATTCCGTCTAAAAATTACGATAATACAGTATTTTTTTATCTTTAAAAAGCGTTCCCAAATCAAAAATTCTATAAGAAAAAGAGTTACACAAAGTCATTGATCTGGTGATAATTGAAAGTGTCCTTATGCAAATTTAGTGCCCTCAACTCACCACAAATCGGCTTAGATGGATACCGAACTATTGTCTGTCGTCTAAGATTTGTTGAAAATTCCAAAAAATCATGACAAAATAAAATTTTCCGAGCCTTGGTATTTTAGTTTATTGTGGTGTCTTAGACATTATAAAGCCGAAAACAGGGAAGGATGGATGCGAACGATACAGGCCTGAAACCCACATCGGGAAGAAGAAAAAGGGGAAACATATGGACTTCGTTTGGACCACTTGAGTATCAATGATAATACAAAATATATCGGGAAAGCAATGATTCACTGAAAGAGGTTAAATATTCCAATGATGACTCTTTGAAAAAAGTATTTTTTTTTTTTACGAAATGGTTTACAAGCGAGCAGCTACTTGATCTAGCTGAAATCCACCCCATCGGGCTAGAAATCCGTATAAGGAAATGGTCATGAAATAGCAACAGGCTAAGATGGCCAACCCAAGACATTGGAAGAGCAGGTCCCGAGTGGAATCCTTAGGGATATCACATAAAACACATATTTATGGCAAAATTCGATTTTATTATTCTCGGTATTGCCATCGAAGGCGATACACCGATTATAGCGATTTTCAAACTTTTCGATAACATTTTGATAATACGATTTTTCTTGTGCCTCAAAATGAGCCTCCGTTTTGGCGAACCTCTTTATTGGATTTAAATCTCTTTTCATCGAGTATTCTTGAGGTCTGAGAACAGGAAAAAGTCGCTGGCGGCCAGATCTGGAGAAAACTGTGGATGCGGAAGCAATTTGAAGCCAAATTCATGCAATTTCGCAAATGTTTTCATTGATTAGGGAAACGGTGCTTAATCTTGATGAAACATCACTTTTCTCTTGGATTTCGTCCTCCAATAACGCTCTTTAATAGTCGCTGTTGATAGTTTTCAAGGTAATCGATGAAAATTATACCGTGGGCATCCCAAAATACCGATGCCATGACCTAGCCAACAGACTGTTGTCTCTTGCCACGCTTCGGAGTCAGTTCATCGCATGGAGTCCACTCGGCTGACTGTCGATAAAACTCTGGAGTGATGGAACCATGTTTCATCTATTGTGATACATCGACGGATAAAGTCGTTTTTATTACGGTTGAAAATCGCTAACCTTGGTCCGAATCATCACTGTGATCGACTGTGGGTATGAATGAATGAAGAAGCTGGTCAATATATGACATGGAACCAGCTCAAACTCTTGGTAAGAGACAGAAGTGGATGGGCAGAATTTATTGACATCCTAGGCTCATCTTGAGCTTTTATATGCATAATCACACTTTTATACTATAAGATTAAAGGAATATATATATTACGAAGAATCTCCTTTTCAGCAAAGACTTTCGGCTTTTTAAACTGACCATGCCTTCAACTCTCCCAACCTTCTGCTAAACTTGCTCTGTAGTATAGTATCCCATTGTCTTAACTAATCTTTCTTATGTTAAGCAATCATGTTAAATTTCATCTCATACTGCAACTTAAACCCATGAATTTCTCTCAGTGTTGTCGACTGAAACTAGTGCAGCTGCTGCGGTTGGCGGTCACATTTCAAAATGCCAGTCACACCTTCGACTGCTCACAAATTGCTAACCGCCATTGCCAAAAGTCGGCCAGATTGCACAATTATGACTGGAAGCTTTGAGCCACTTACGTAGTGAGAGATAGAGCTGGCCAAGGAAGACTCGCATGTGGCACTGAAACTCACTTGGTCAACACGTTGCCAAACAATAGCAAGCCTTTAAGCACTCAGCCAGATGAAAGCGCCATCAAGTATTCAATACAAATAGAAGACTGAGTGGAACACTCGAGCGAAGTCATATAGTCCAATGTCCAGTGACCAGTGCCGAGCAAAGGCATCATCAAATATTAATAATTTTGTGAACACAAAACTAGACCAAAAGTTATATAACAAGGTAGAGAGGATTGCCACACGTGGCAGGCAGTCAGGTAACTAACCCAGGGCAACACAGCTGTTGCGGCTACCGGAGCGGAGGGAGGGTCAGCAAAGTTTTGGAGCTGTGCCTGGTGCGTGCCTGGGACAGACAATAAGAGCGCACACCTACGCCAGAAAGCCGGAGCATTCCTTGGGGAAATTACTTCAAAAGGCCAGAGACAATGTCGGAGCTAGAGTCAGAGGACGATTGCAAGGACGACTACGAGTCCGAAGCTGCAAAGCGGAAAACAAAGGCACAAAGAAATTAACTGTATAACTTACTTGTAAACAGATTATTTATGATGCCAATGCGAATGTTTTTCTGAAAGGGGTTTCGCCAGCTCCCAGCCACTTGACCAGCCCCCAACCCCGCCCAACCACTTGATGACTCTTTCGCTCTTTCGTTCGTTTTGCCACATTGAGATATTCGAGCTGTATCCAATTTCAAACAATTTTATTACACTCCAAAATAAATTGCACTAAAAATTAACAACTTTACAAACAATTCCACTTAAAATGTTTATTGCGCTCATTAATTTTTTCATTTTTCATTGGCTCTTATTGTTGGTGTTGTTGTTTTTTGGTTTCCACTGTTGAATGCTCAGCAAAGTGCCACAATTGTTGTTTTCGGTTATGGGCGAAAGCTATTCTTCCTAGCTGTATTTTGTTTTGGCCAAAAACAAAAACTGCAGGAATATATTGTTAAAATAAAAATTAAAAAATAAACACAATAATCAAAATGGTTGCAACGAAAATCAGACTTTGCACAGTGATTCGGAATTTCGTGTAGGGTTGTTTAAAAATGTTTGCAGTCGAAAGGCTTCAAACTTCTGATATAGACTCATTTAATTCCTGGAAATAAATTATGATGAAATAGTTACAGTTCAATTCCAGCACTTTTTCGAAGCTCTTAAATAACGTTGTAAGCAAAAGTTAAACCAAAATTTTGCGGAGAATTTATGTTTTAATTTTAGAAGAATTTTCCAAAGAGGATTAAACAAAATGGACGAGCCATCCTAACCCACTTCGGCCTTTTGTACCATCACAGTAAGGATACTTTAACTCAGATATGCAGATACAAAATAAAAAATTGTATTCAGAGCAAATAAAATTTGGAATACACTAAGGGGCTTACCCACCTGCTTACTCTGACAGTCACTAACATGAAGCCGATATGTTGTAAAATTGTATTATATTAAATAATTTGTTTTAATATTTAATATTTAAAAGTTATAATTTTTTTTTGTTTGTTAATAATAAACTGCAAAAGCTTGCTAGCGCCACCTATGGCTTAGTTTAAGCTGAACAATAAATGATGACAGGGACAACGACAAATTTTTTCGTATAATAGAATTAAATTTAGAAAAAGGCACTAACATTTTTAGATCACATCAAATAGAAAACAACAGCTTTATAGGAAATCTGTCTCTTGATGAAAGGATCTCATTCAAAAAATATAATATTACATTTAACATAATTTCTTAAAAGTTTCTAATTATATCTAAGTAGGATTCTAGCCTTTGGTTTCATTCATCGTGTTGTCTTTGCGTGGACTTGGCACTTCGAAAATCCTTATGCCAGCTGCCAAATCAGGAGGATTTCTCGTATTAAGATGATAACCTCTTGGAGTAGTGTTTCCATTGTTGTTAGTTTCCATGCTTGAACATCGATTGGTGCATAAGTCGATTCTGACAAATTACGCAAAGATTACCGTTGATGCAATTCATCTGCCTTTCAATGCGTACTCTCTTGAACCCTTAGACCAAGTATGTTGGAATGGCCTAAAAAGGAAAAAAAAGAGCTCCCTCTCTTGTAAACCAAGACTTCCACACGGGAGGTAAGAGTAAAAATTGAGTGCAAAGTCTGCCGATAACAGAATACCATCGGAGACATCAGCACCCCAGGAGCATCACAAGGGCCTATACTCCACTAGGAGTCGAGGATAACAGAAGAAAGATTCTAGCCTTTCCTGAACTCTTTATTGCATACATACTTATTATATCTTAGAGTTTATGTGGCAATTTTTTTTTTAGGAAAAAATGTTGACAGTAGCATACGCTGAAACTGTTCTGAGTAAAAAAAATGTTTACAAGTGGTACAAACTCTTCCAAGATGGCCGGGAAGATGCCAATGACGAGCCTCGCTCTGGACGCCCAAGCACGTCAATAACTGATGAAAACGTTCAAACAGTGAAGAAAATTGTTTTAGAAAATCGTCGAGAGAAATTGCTGAGAATGTCGGTATATCGCTTGGCTCGTGCCATGAGAGTTGTTCTAGCGTCTTGGGCATGCGACGATGTCAGGAAGTTGCTCGAAATTGCTAAGTTTCGACCAAATGATCCTGCGAGCGATGTCGGCGGTAACCTAGTTACCGGTAGGGCCTCCCAAGCCGATAAGGTTAAGGGTGAGCACCGAAGCTAAGAACAATCCAACAGGTAGCGTCTGTCTGCAGGTTAGCAGCGGCTACAGCGGGCGTATGATTTGCAGCATGCGGCTCGCGATATAAACGTGTACCAAAGGGCGCGTCCATCCGCCTGTTTGTTGAATGGAACTCAAAGGTAGCAGCCCTACCATTGGACTAGAAACCCTGGGCTAATCACCCATCTTTTCGAAAATACCTGATTACTGAAACCAATTTTGGCCCTACGGTCCACCCGGAGTTAGAGGAACTTATATTTAGAAAAAACTTTGGAGTTATGAAAAAATGGCCATATCTCTTTTTTTATGCATTATTATTATTATTAGCCCAATTCAAACTAAATGCTAATAAAATATTCAACTCTCTACTAAAACTTTCATATCCACCTTCAAAGAATTTTCCTTAGCTCATTTAATTTTTGACCTACGATACGGGTCAGTGTGCAATGGGACGTATTCAAAATGGCGAATGGATTACAAATGGCGCGTACAGAGCTCAAGTTGCATTAAAGTTTCAAGTGCTTTAATTTTTTCATTATGTCTCTGTGTGCGTGTGTATCTGTGTGACATGCTGCTTAATACTTCGAATAAAATTTAATAAAAATGCAAAAATATACTTTTTATATATTTGTACATATAGTATTATTATATACAGATGTTGGAATGTGTGAATACTCGTATAATTTATGCTTTGTATATGGTTTATTGAGTGCGATTTATACGACAATCCTGGACGGCAACAAGGCGGCAAAGTGCCAAGTAATTTTCATTGTCAGCATGGACATAAAATATAAAAATAACAATGAGAAGAAAAATAAACAATTTAGCATAACAAATTCTAGATACACTTGAAGTCTAAGTTGTGATGATATTTTGGTCAACTTTTCTAACTGGATATAAGACTTGCATTCCGAGCTCAGTCTAGGAAATAGAGAATGGCTAGTAAGGGATCTTTTCAGATAGTTTGCAGCTCTGGGGTGTTTTTGAATTCCTTCAAATATACCAACCCATTGCACTAAGATCCTCCATTCTATAATGTTGCTTTGGCTAAAAATTACATTTACAAAATATCTCAAAAATAGCTTGATAGATTGAAAACGTTCTGGCAATTAACCTGCTACATTCAAATCTGTAAGTTTGACGTAAAAAGGTAGCACCTAATCCTAGTCATAACAACTTTCTAGTCCTTCAGACCTTCCTTGGTGCGTCACAAACTTCATTATAAAACAAACAAGCTCGTCTTCAAGCTTATACAAAAAAGTAAAACAAAAAATGTTACATTGTATAAACAATATCGCTGCTGGGGATATAAATAACGCGGATTTATACTTTTAATGAAGCGCATAAATAAAAATTGCATAAATAAACTTAATTTCATTTACTATTGCCCACAATATATACAACTTGCATATAAAGCAAATGGACTATGTGAAATTGTTTGCATAAAATAAAAAAAAAAAACGCTACAAAATATCTGCAGAATCAGCTCAACAGGCAGCTGGCACAAGTTCATTAAACCAGACAGTCAGTGCAGAGCAGCCTGGACAGAGGACTCTGGACTCGGGACATGAGACAGATGACATAGGACAGAGAACCGAGGACACAAATGCCGCAGACGCATCACAGATGCAGACAGTTCAGCTGGCATTAAAGTGCGATAAGTGGGCGGAAGTGCAGATTTACTAGAGATATAACCCAGACGAGGCCTAAGGCGGGAAGGGGAATGGGGATTGGGCCATCCTTGACAGCCAGCACTTAGAAACAAATGCAGATGAAAGCAAAGTTCGATGAAAGCCAAACGAAAAGCGCACAAAAAATGCATACAAAAGCGGGCTAAAGAGAAGAAAGAGCGTCAGAGAGAGAGAGAGAGAGACCAAATGCGTGTGTGTAATCTAAGTGCAAGACAAGACCATGCCAGGAGAGGAGCAGGAGTGAGGCGCTTAACCCTTGTACACAAGCAGCTTAGATGGAAGGAAAGAGCATCAAACCTGCCACAAAGCTGGCGACTGTACTTAAAGTAGAAGAAGGAGCAGGGATGGGTAATACGGCCAACAAGAGATTGTGGGAATGAACTAAAGAGCATTTGCAAATCGCAAGACTTTATTAATAACCAGGCTCGATTTTAGCTTGTTTGGAGCTAGATCTTTCAGATTTCATATTTTAAAATAGAAAAATTTTGTAATACAATTTTTTAAGTAATCTTGAAAATTTCTTTATGAAGTTTTTGAAAATAAAATAATATTGGTTGTCAAAAGTCTTGCGGTATTTCCGCAAGCTTGTCTTTGCAAGCGCGTAGTTCTAGTTGTATTCGTCGCATCGGTTCACGCTAGAGCTTTGATTAATTGTTGTTTGCTTTTAGTCGTTCGTGAGTTATAGCGTCGCAAACATGGAGCAAAATAAAGAGAAAATACGGCATATTTTACAGTACTACTACGATAAAGGCAAAAATGCATATCATGCTGCCAATAAAATTTGTGCTGTTTATGGACTCGATACAGTTTCCATTTCCACCGCACAACGATGGTTTCAACGTTTTCGTTCTGGTGCAGAGTGATCGAAGATGCGCCACGGTCCGGAAGGCCTCTTGTCGAAAAGTAGCAGCCTTAGCATCGGCCAAGAGCTGGGCATGAGTCATCCAAACAGTTATAAACCATTTGAAGAAGCTTGGATTGAAAAAGAAGCTCGATGTATGGGTGCCACACGACTTGACGGAAAAAAACATTTTTGACCGTATGGATGCATGCGAATCGCTTCTGAATCGCAACAAAATCGACCCGTTTTTGAAGCGGATGGTGACTGGCCATGAAAAGTGGGTCACTTACGACAACGTGAAGCGTAAACGGTCGTGGTCGAAAAGCGGGGAAGCTGCCCAGACGGTGGCCAAGCCTGGATTGACGGCCAGGAAGGTTCTTCTGTGTGTTTGGTGGGATTGGCAGGGAATCATCCACTATGAGCTGCTCCCCTATGGCCAAACGCTCAATTCGGACCTGTACTGCCAACAACTGGACCGCTTGAATGCAGCACTCATGCAGAAGAGGCCATCTTTGATCAACAGAGGCCGAATTGTCTTCCATCAGGACAACGCCAGGCCACACACATCTTTGGTGACGCGCCAGAAGCTCCGGGAGCTCGGATGGGAGGTTCTTTTGCATCCACCGTATAGTCCGGATCTCGCACCAAGTGATTACCACCTATTTCTGTCCATGACGATCGCGCTTGGTAATCGGAAGTTGTCCACAAGAGAGTCCTGTGAAAATTGGCTCTCCGAGTTTTTTGAGAGTGAGCTTCTATAAGGGGGAGGGGCATTATGAAGTTGGCATCACGTTGGGAACTCGTCATCGAACAAAACGGCGCATATTTGACTTAAATCACATTATTATAACCAATTTTATGAACAATTGAAAATTCAATAAAAATACCGCAAGACTTTTTGACAACCTAATATTAATATTATTGATATAATATTACCACTGGATTATTTTTCTAGGGAGCATAAGGGGTTTTATGCATTTATCCTTCAGATATAAGGCCGAAACGTAGCTGAGATAATGTATTATCATTTCTGTCGCATAGTTTGACTAGATACATCACACGTAGGATCCTTATCACTAACGGGAATGTTAGACAATATTATGAAGGTTTTCGCACCGATTTGCTCTGAACACTTATTAATAAATAAACCTTATGTCTTGTTATTCGATGTTAACTGATCATCATACTCATCCAGATTATACGTTTTCCATCAAATTCCGTGATTTCTTAGAAACGTTATTATTCATATCCTTGAGCAACTAGTATTATGTAAAAAAAAAGGTGTCTCAATACTCATAATATAAGATGGTTTCTGGCTAAGGGACCTACTTAAAATTCGATCCCAAATCTTGATTACGCGTAACAAGAGAATTTTCATATAGAGCCAGAACTAATTCAACCTGAAATATTTGAAAGTTTTCTTGAAAGAAATATCCATCTGTTGACGCCTCATTTCGATCCAATTTTGGAAATGCACGGCCTTGTTTATTGATTAAATTTATAGATTTTTATAAAGTTTCTGATGTCGTATTAAAATAACGAAAATTTTGACCAGATAATAGGATCAGCAAATAACTCTCCATGAGAAATGGATACAAACGGTGTCTCCAAAAATCTGCTTACTCAATATTAACATTCTGCTGTTCATAAATGAGATATACACAAAAAATGTATGCTCATAAATAAATTTCCATGAGGTATAAATTAATTTTTTACGGGAAATATTAAAAATATTTTTTTTTTACTGAATTTATCAATTTCTTCATAAACAGAAACAGTACTGATTGCAGTTAAGGCAAATAAAAAAAACTTCTCAAAAGAAGTAGAAACAAAATTTTGAAAATATATTTTATTCTGTAGAATACAAGGAGCCCTTAATTTTAACCATTTTTTTAGAATATTTATTTTTAGCTTATTTATGCAACTTATTGTTCAAATATAGCTTTCCTTGGCTCCCGATATCTGCCAGCACTCTAAATAAAAATTTTTAGAAAAATATCTTCAATTTTATTTTATGTAAATAGTATTAGCTTCGATATTTAAAAGTGAATAATCCGTCGTGCTTCGGAAAAAGATAAATGGTAACTAATGAATATCGCTCGGAATCGCTTGCGTGAGCAGACAGTTAAATTATATAAAATTAATCTTACGATCATGTTCATCTTATTACAAACGTCCATTATTTTGCAAAACATGAATCATGTTTCTGTAAGTGAATGTATAGCAAAATTCTTCTTTTTTTAATTATTTGGAATAATTATATAATGCAAATATACATAAATGTAATCAAAGAATATTTAGAAAGTTAAGTAATTTAAGTATAATAATGTGAAAACGTGTTCTACCTTGAATCTAGTCAATCCATTAGTTCAATTTTCGTTGAAGGAATGTTGCTGAATATTTATTAGTTCGTTTCAAGCCGCACACAAAAATCGTTATGGCGAAATTGGGAGCACCAAACATGTGGTTTCAAAACGGATCCGAATAAAATGTTCGAATTCGTTTTCCGGAGCTATGGCCAAATAATTATCTACTTGAATCACCCTCACAAAACCCAGACAACCAACCGAATTTTCTATTTAAATTTAATGCTCTTGGCATTGACCGTAAAGTTCAAGATTTAAAAAAGTTTCTAACAGCTTTTCACGAGGCGCTATTACTTACCTGCAGCAAGTTTTAGACAGCAGACACGGACCCTGGTTGCTGTCCACACTTTAAAACAAGCTGGGAGATCATATTTTCCTATTATTTCGATGATCGACTTTCTCAAGCTTTAAGGCTGCTATTCGCTGAGGGACGATTATGCTATAAGTTTTATACGACGACACACTATCAATATGTATCCAAAATTCTCTATTCCCCGCAAAAAATTAAGTAAGCTGTCCCTTCGGGCCAACTTCCTTAACGTTCAATTTATTTATTTTCTATTTTTTTCAACAAAAGACCACTAATTCCTGCAAACGATAGCCATAATCAATCTGCCAATCTGCATATCGATTTGATATCAAATTAGCATTTAATATACTTGTAAAACTGAAATCGTGCATTTAAAATTCAAAGAGAAAAATTCATGAGTCAAAAAAATGAAAATCAAATGAAAAATCATTTTATATATTTTCGCTATAAAAACTCACAAATTGTTTAATTGGTTTTCAGCAGTTTTATTTTATATTTGTTGGTTTTTGTTTTTTTATAATAACTTGTTTTTTTTTTTTGTTTGCTTGTTGCTTTGATTTTTTGCTGAAAAGCTTTTAAAATATCATTTGGAAAAGCGCCTTCAACTGCAAAACTTTTCCATTAAAATGCTTAATACAACAACAACAACAACAACAGCAACTACAGCAAAGCGCGCCAACTGAGCAAAACTTCTACGGGCACGCCCCTGGCCGCCGCCCCTCGTCTAAGCCAGGGCGCTCGAAAAAACGCACAGCAACAACAACAACAACAACAAGTACAACAACTGTGAAATGCACTTCAAACTCATTTCATTCGGAAAATAAAACCTGAACTTAGAATAAAAGACAGAGTAAAAACAATATTAACAAACAACAACAACAAATACAACAACTACAGAAACTGACGACAAACTGAATTTTATTTTTTTTGCTTTTACTTTTTTTAGATGTTTGTTTTTATTTTATTTTTGTTACAGCTTCAAGTGCGCGTGACTTTTGCAATGGCTGTGCCACGCCTACAATGCGCACCTCTTAAATTTTGGTTGAATAATTTAATTGTTGCAAAAAAGAATGAGTGAGAGCTGAAGAGAGAGGTGAGGAGGAGAAATCTAGAAATGCGGCGAGGGTGCAGAGTCGTGTAGAATACACCGAGAGAAAACCTTGAGAAGATAATTCAGTAAAGCTGATTAGAAGTGTGGTTAAGATGTGACGTAGGTGGTGCAAGTAATATATTCTCGATTTAAGTCCTTTTCAAGAAATTGTAGATCGACCTACACTACCTTCAGAAAGTTTAAGATCAGTTAATCTATACCATGAAATATATACGAAGGAAAACTTCGCATTGTTGGCGTGAGTTATTTCTGTTATAAAGAATGAACTTTTCGCTACAATCATTAGAAGAATAAAAAAAATGTGGTTCAGTCGAGGCGGTGCCCGACAATGGAATACCCTGCACTTTTTCCCTCGAAAAAATTGTTTCTGCATATTTCTGCTAGGTAGGTAGGTAGGTAAAGTGGCTGTCATTTGACGCACCTAGGCCTGTTGTAGGCCCATTGTGATGCCACCGGGGCTATCCCTCTCCTCACTCTACGCTGTCCTCATTGAACCAACCTGTGGTCTTGATGTAGCTAACAATCTTTGTTAGTTTTTTTTTTTGCAACTTCTGTCATGTCATCCAGAAAGCTTTGCCCAAGAGTATTTAGCCTTCTTCTACACAGAGCCATGCACCCGCATAGAAGGTGTTCTTCCGTTTCTTCTTCTTCAGCGTCTCTACAACTTCTGCAGTAATCGTTATAAGGCGCCCCCAATCTACTGGCATGTCTTCCGATTAGGCAGTGCCCTGTTAGAACCCCAACTAGGTTTCTTATGTCTGTTCTGTTAAGTTTCAACAGTCGGTTTGTGCGGCCCATGTTCCATTCTGGCCACGTCAATCTACTTGTTGCACAGGTTGAGGATTGAGTCCATAGGACATTGACGGATTTGATGGTATCTATTAGCAGCTTGCAAGTTGCTAATGGTATAGGTGTGTTTGCTTTATCTGGCAGGATTGGCATTGTTGTACCCAATCTAGCTAATTCATCTGCTTTGCAATTACCTTCTATGTCTCTATGACCCGGAACCCAGAGTAGATTTATAGTAAAATATTGTGCTAGTTTTACTAACACATCGATACATTCCTTCACTGTCTTCGAGGTGATTTTGGGAGATTTTAATTTATATTTCTGCTAAGAACTTTCCAATTGGATTTTTTTTTTTTTTTGTGAGATTTATACCAAGTTCCAAAAATTTTTACCGATTCTGATGTTACGAAAGTTACGTCAAAAATGCTATTTAAAGTATATAGGGTAACTTTGGAGTTGACATGTTGGGGTGTGGGAGAAAACACTGCAAATCGATTGCAGGAGGTGGGGTGCCGCATCGATAAAATTTGGATGTGGATTTGTTCATTAGAAGTCTCAGTTTGTATATTTTTGACTATAGATTTTGCCGTATTTGTTCGATTTTGATCGTTTTTGATGCACAGATGCGTGGAACCGTAACGCATCAATGTTAAATTTCAGATGAAAATATTAAACGGTTTGCTCAAAAACCGCGAAAATTTACTGCGGGGGAATGGTTGAAGATATTGATAAGATTCAACAAACTTTATCTTCTCAGGAAATATGCACACCATCTGGTAAAATTTGATGTTTCTAGCTCTTCTAGTCTCCAAGATCTAGGCGTTCATTCGGACGGACATGGCTTAATCGCTACCCGAAGCTATGATAAGCATTTTGGTATAAAGGACTTGGGGTCTGCCGCGCCTACTTCTGTCCGTTACATACATTGCACAAATCTTATATACCCTTTGTACTTTTAAGTGCAGGGTATAAAATTACAAATCATAAGAAGAAATAAATATATTTAACACATTTTGTGGAAAAAACCAACTTTGCTTTTAAAATCTTTCGTACAAAATCGTCACATTCTAGTAATCAATTGCAAACCACGCATCTTTCAGGATCTCCCATAGGGATTTTTGTTGGAAACTTTTTTCTTAATACTTAATACAGCTCAAGTCACAAATCTTGATTGGATTGAGGCCAGGTAATTGAGGCGGCCACACCATGTATTTCCGGGTGCCATCTTTTTCTTTAGAATCCTTTGCACAACTTCGTCGTAGTTTTTGGATCATTATACTGATAAAATACGAACCTCAAGGAATTTGTCGGATGGGAATTAGAACTATTCCTATTGCTTATTGTTGTGTATAAGACTGAATTGTACATATTTTTCTTATTTTTCTCAATTCAAAGCTCTGGTTTTAAACTTTCTGACGGTACTGTATAAATCTCTAAATTTACAACTCCTTCAGCTAGAGCTCCAGGTTAAAGGACTTAATTGTAGAGCCTACTAAATTGTATTGTAACTGCAACTTATAGTAAAAATTCTGGATTTTTTTTTTTTCTGATGGTATAATAAAACACACTATAATTTCCCATAAGTCGGACGAATAATTCACAACCCACAAATAATTATAGTCCGCATAAGGAATTCAACCCAGTTTTCGAACAAGTGGCCCACTTCGATTACGTAATTATACCCTGTAGATTAAGGCAAGGGGTTTATAAAGTATCTGTAAAAGGCATGGTATGTAACATTAAAAAGAAGGACGCCGGAGACCTCCAAGGCCAATAGTGTCAAGGGAACAAAAGAAATTGTTCTAGATATTTTGTCTCGTCTATCTTTTCATCAATAAGTACATCGGTTTATTCATCTGGCTGAATGAACCCTTGAATCCTAAAGACTACAAGACAACAATGAAACATGATATATTTGGACTCCTTATGTGAAAAGTCAGATAAAGCTAATTATTTTTTTTCTGCCACTCCCACTTCTTAACACAAATATTTTCCAAGCGCTCCGGGCCCCGGTGGAAATATCGGATCCGGGCCCCTATCAATTTTTCCTAATTCATGAAAATAAGTATAATTGTGAGATCAACATAAAAAAAGTACTGAAAGGATTTCTGAGAGAATTGATGATTTAATAAAATCATAATAATGCATTTTATAAAACTCCAATGCAGATATAAAAAAAAAAACTCAAAGAAAAATGAATTTTTTATTGAACTAAGTTAGCCGCTTTACATAAGTTTCACAATATCCATGAAGATGCTTAGAACTTCGATTTCCGTGGTTTAGCTTATATAATATCATTAAAGTCGACTTTTCTTGCTTACTCAGATTCTAAATATAAAAAACTTTCCGAATGACTCTCGAGTCCGGGCCACTCCGAGAGCTCCGGGCCCGTGGAAAAAAATAAAAAAAGTAACTCAATAAAATTAAAAGAATTTTTTATTTCGAACGATTTTGACACAAAGTGCGTAATATTTTTATAATTTACTAGGGTCTCTGCCCCTATACTCACTGCGCTCGCCAACCCCCGATTCGAACTATATAAATTCTTATTAATAAATGTCGAAGACGAAAAACTTTTTTATAAAATAGGGGGAAAATAGAAGAGAAACTTTTGTTTTTATTAATTTATTGAAATAACAAAATTCTATATTTTTGCAGACTCCAGGGTATATGGCGGTTGGAAAGGGACTATATTGGGGATGAATGTTACATATATTTGCATAAAGCCGGAATGGTTGTTTTTTTGAAATCCAAAGTTCCAAAACGATTTGGCTCAAGCCTAGTTCTGACTGATGCTCTTTGCTCCAACTAGGTACCTTACTAAAAAAATTGTAGATATTTGAAGTATTTTGAAAAATTGTGACATTTTTTATAATTTTACAACAGACCAAATCTTACTCACTTTTAGTTATGCATACGATCTAATTTGCTTTTTCGAATTCCAAAAATTTCAACACGAGCTGACTTAGGCCTCGTTCTGAAAGCAGAGACTTCTGAATTTGTTTTGATTGGAAAATAAACAGGCCAAATCTTATTCACTCTTTTAATGATATAATTTACTCCTTTTCGATTCGGACAGCCCGACTAACTAAATATATTTCTTCTCCTTAATTTTTTGAATAAAAGCTTATTTTAAGTTTATTACAAGTAAAACAATTTTTGGAGGAAAAAATTTTATGTTTTTTCTAAAACCGTAGCTTGTCTCTCTGTGTAGAAAACCAAATAAGTTACAAGGCCAAACTTTTTTCTTGCATTTTCTACCCCACCCCTACCTTCCCCCACTCCGCGCAAATAAGCTCAAATAAAATATCCAAAAAGGCGTAGCAAACTTTATGATATTTGACTTTGTACGCTACAACAACAACAGGAACAAGAAGCAGGCACTGAAACAGGAACAGGAACAAGAACCTCTCGAAAAAAAGGCAAACTTTTATTTTAAGTTCAAGTTAACTTTTGTGGTCGGAGATTGCCTTGAAACAGTAAAGCAGCCAGTCAATCTTCACTCCACCTCCAGTTTCCTTCTCGATTTGGAAATAAAAACGCAGCAAAAAGGTATTGTAAATTTGTTCTCCACGCATTGGCCAACATCTTAGGAAAAGAAAGAAATAATTTATTTTCAAATCAAAGTTAGCATGGAAATGCGTATATTAACAACCCACACAGACACACATATAACACATATAAACACAGTCATTGTGTGTGTGTGGGAGACTTGAGTAAATGCCTGCTAGAAGTAGAAAATTTAATTTCCCTGCTTTTGGTTTATTTATGATCTTGATATGCTTATTCTTACCTTTCTGCAAGTTTTCACAATTCGACTAGGAGTCATATTTCATATTTTTTCATTTTTTTTTTTTTTGAGCACAGGCACAACTTGGACCTGCCCAGAGTCCCACACACACACACACACTCATACAGTCGAACAACATTTTACAAAATGGCTCCACATTTAGTATTACCTAGCCTGCTGTTTTTTTTTTTTTTTTTTTTTGTGAGCTAGGAGCTCCAAGCTCCAGTTCCAGTTCTGGCATAGACTGGCTGTGCTTTTAACATATGACTTCCGTAATGTTTGCGTGCACAATGAATAACTTCTATGTTATCCTTTTGTTACCTCTCTGATGTATGCAACTGTGCGTAGGACTCACTCACTCACTCACTCACTTACTCACTTTTTTGTATGTTTGGGTAGTGTATTTCCTAGCCAGCTGCGCCTTAAAGTCATAATTCTAAAAGTAGGCAGCTGTTTAAAAATGTAAACCTTCTACGGGCTGTATAAATCACAAGGAAATAACAGAAGTAGCTACAGTGAAGACTTGCAGAATGGATATGTTAAGCAGAATTGTCAAGAACTTCTTGCTGAGAGTGGTGTACAGATATTTTTAATTTTTCAAGAAAATTGCATTAAATGTACAATAAAATAATATATGTATGTATATATAATAATAAAACAATATTTTTTAAATTAAATTTGGAAGAATATTTCAAAATATTTTGGTCTTCATAAAATGTATAAAAATAAAACCTGTATATTCGTTCTGAATTTCTAGACTATCACACTACTGAGTTATATGTAGGTGTAGCGATCTACTTTTCCTATCAATATTGGATTATAACCTTTAAAGTTTATCCGTGATGTAAATAAATAATAATAATCGAAAAAAAAAATTTAATTTTGTAGATTTTCGAATTCATATTTGACGATAGGCTATATCGTGATTTTGAAAATATAGTAGTCCCCGTAGTTAGGATTATCTGAGGCGAGATCCCAAAAATCATGTTGCGATATGTTGCATTGAAGGTTCTGGTTTCAATATTTGTTTAACTAGAATCAATGTGTTTTTTAAACCAATGAATCGCATGGCGATATTGCGTATTCTAACTAGTGTAGTTTTTAAAATCTCGCAATGAAATATATAGCAATGGTGGAAAACCAGAAAGATCCGATCATGTCTAAAAGCAACATTGCGAATATAACCCATCGGTCATATCTCCATATTAGAGATACAAATAGCTTAACTTAGTAAACCTCTTTTACTATACAAGTAGATAATATAATCAACTACTGCGAGTATATTATAATTATAATCTAACTTCCATGAAAAAGTCTTATTCTCAATTTGTACAATATAAAATTGGTCAATAATTTTTAAGAGTTAAGAGTTTCAGAGTTAGGCTTGAATTTTTAAACTACAATAATTAACGAATGTAAATTTATCCTTATGTCCGGATAGTCCTTTCAAAGTAATATGGATATGAACCACGATTATCCACGGAACATTTTTCGTTTTAAGCATCTTTTTCAACCCCAACGCTTATTTGCGAATCCCTGATTTTAAACGATTTCGGTACCTTTTTTACTTTGAATAAGCTTTGGATTGTTATCAAATTTAAAATCGTCGGTCTTGTATATAGCTAACAATATCTATTTTACTTACGTCATAGTAACATTTTTCAAGGATCAACGATTTCTCTTTATAAGTTGTAAGAGATGAGAAGTGAGCACTTCATTCTGTCACTGCCCCGAGCTGATAAGGATTCCCTAATGCATTCCTGTTAGTTGACCTATCTCATCTTCTTTAAGATAATCCTAAAATGCGATATCATAACGGTTCAATACGTATGATTTCTGTGAATTGGACTATTAGGTTTTGGTTGCCAAACTATCATTAACGTAATAATATTATATAGCATACAATAATCTTTTTTGAATTGCAATAACTATGTTACTGATCTCTAGTTATACAGTTTTACACAGGGAATTCTACTTTTATTTAAAATCCGGTATAATCAATCATGCCTTTAATTCACTTTTATTTATTGTTGATCTTTATACTATATGTAAATATCATGATTCTGTTCCAAGATAGCAAAGTTTCAGTTTTTTATGAACTAAATTTTGCTGATAATAACTCAATATAGATACTGTGCAAGAATGTTCATAAAAACTGTCTGCGTTATTTATCTTATAATTTATAATTACCATATTGCCATAATAATATTCATTCATGACTCATAGAAACCTTCACTACCTTATAAAGAACGTATAACAGCACTATTTTTCAAATTAAAAATGGTGATCGATATATTTAAGTATAACATGCTTAAAACAATAAGTAACATTTTATACTTCATAGAGAAAGTTTATTCACTTTATTCGATATAATAATTTATCTCTCTATTATACTACTTTTAGTTATTAGCTTTGATTATATTATAATGCTCATAAATATTCAGTAGTTCAGTCGTCAATTAATTGCACGCGAAAAGCTGTTTTTTAAAAATAAACCGCAACGTAGGCTAAAACTGAAATTTAATCACAATTTAATTTGACAGTCCGCAACAAATTGCATCATTACTTTTCAATATCGCTGGGGACAATTTTCTGTAAATTATGTAGCCTATATTTATTCCGATCTCAGATATGTTGCACCTCACTGGTATTCACTGTAGCTCTCAAGTAAAACATAAAGTAAAGTTGCACACCGGCAATATACAAATGGTTCGTGTCTCGGCTAATGTTAATTGAAAAATTTTTGATATAATGCCTGCTGGTGTGCAGTTTGTATTGTTGTTGTTGTTGTGTTGCTGTTGTTGTTGCTATTGTTACACACAGCTCGTTAGCAAAGGACCCGTGTATTTTGTACTCGATTTGTTTATTGTTTAACTCGGCTGCCTTTAATCAGCGAATCAGGCTGAGTTTGAGACTTTTTCAGTTAGCAAATTACATTTATCAAACACAAACATGATGCAACAACAGCAGCAACAACAGCAACAACCCCTGTAACAACTGTAACAACAACAACAACATAGCGATGAAGACTACTGAAGACTGAAGACTGACAATAACAACAAAAGCGTTAAACAAATTACGTTTCTTTTTACAACTAATCAAAAGTAATCACTTTGCAATTTTCGTCGCTGCCAAAGACAAACAAAAAGTGCGCCCAAACAAAATTGGCTGACACAGACGCAAAAAAGTAAATGTGGGCTAAGGGAGAGGGGCGTGGTAACTCGATTGGGAGGCTGTCAGCAGCTGCCAATGCTGCCAATGTTCCCAATGCTGCTGGTGATGCGTGCAACAACAAAAATAACAAAAGAACAAATGAGAGACGCCTATCTCACACACACACACACATTCACACACGCACACACAGACACAGCCATAGGGAGAAGTTCTGTAGAACAAACAAATCATGATAAATGAAGCAACGGTAAACAACAAACAAAAAAGATGTTGCAAAAATAGAAGAAAAAAAACTTGTCACCAACTTTTGGTCGCTTTTTAATTTGACAAAAGAGCGCATAGGAAATTAGCTTGGAAAACGCATACAAAGGCAACAAGAGAGTGAAAGAGAGAGCGTGAAATATACACACACACGCACGCACACTGAAACAGTTAGAGTTTGTTGCTTGATTGAAAGGGTTACAGTTATCGCTGTGTCTCTTTCGCAGGATCTGCGTTTGCAATTCAAATTTCTTCGAAAACTTCTGTTCAGGGTTGCCAAGTCAGCGGAAAGTAGATAGAAACACTTGTATTGTGATTCATTTGAACCAGCTGGTGAACTTGATACTTTTGAGATTTTTGAGGAGCCAAAAACTGAAGAAAGGTAAGTTTCGGACTTATGTGGAACTTTTTCTATATAAATTCTAGTTTATAGACGCTAGCAATCTATAGTTTATAAGAACTATTCTGATGGCTTTTCGGGGAATGGAGAAGGGTAGATAAAATTGCGCTTGAGAACAATTGAGCTATGAGCTATTAATTCTAATGGAGTGATAGGCCATCAATAAGATAAGAATCAAGAAGTTACTTTGTAAGGTATTCGTGATTTAATAGTGATTGGTAAAAAAGAGTAATTGACTTTAAGAAAAAAATGAGTTAAGCACCTTTAGACGGAAATGCAAGCTTCGAAACATCATATTTTTGAAAAGACTATCAAAAAATTTGAAAACAATTTAATTTTAAATAAAATTTATTGTTTTATTTAAATAAAAATAAAAATGAATGTTTAATTAATTAATGTTTATTTTTCACTTTATATGCTGATGTACAAGCTACAATATTTTAATAATTTTTAAAAGGAATGTATTAAAAATAATTTTACTTTTTATTTAATTTTAGTTTATTCTCAAAAATTATTGCTTTGATCCTATTTTTCTCTTAAAATAGTAAAATAATACCTAAATATAAATTTTAGTTTATTCCGAAAAATTAAGCTTTGATCTTATTTAACCTTAAAATAATGAAATAAGATTAAAATATAAATTTTTGTTTAGAACTTGCCAAATATCTTTTGATTTTCAATTTATGATAAAAATTTTAAAATAAAAGTTATTGTTTAGTTCAAATTAAATTATTCTTTAATTAATTAAATTATTTTTGTTTTATAAGCGGAAGAACAATATATCAATATATCATATTCATTCTTCAAAGGACTATCTAATAAATTGTTTGTTATTTAATTTTAGTTTATTCTGCAAGCTCAAGCTTTGAATCTTATTTTTTGACGTTAAAATAATAAAATAATACTTAAATCTACATTTTTGTTCAGAAATCAAGAAAGATATCTTAATTTTTTAATTTATAATATAAATTTAAATAAAAATTATTGTTTAATTTAATTTAAAATAAAATAAAATTGATTTATTATTTAACATTTATTGTTTAATTTTATTTCATAAATTGAAAATGACACTATATTCTAAATTTTTATGTAAAAAATATTTACAATAATAATTATTATTTTTTTTTTTATGAATTAAGAAATTTGTTCAACATTTTCTTTTAAATTATTAAAAAAGAACAAAATAATAATAATCGAATGATTAGCAGCTAATCACAAGTAAGTTGGTCCTAATATGAAGGCTATGTATAATATCCAGTGAAAATATATTGGAATCAATATATTTATATTTAAGAGACAAATTCATTGCATATCTAAAAGGTGTTTTTTAGAGTTACACAAAAAAAAATCATAATAAAATAAAAAAATAGCAAAGAAATAATATAAATTAACAATGACATTATTTTAATACTTTTTAAAAATTTGTAAAAAAGAACAAAAAAATTTGAATCGAATGATTAGCGGCTGATCACGAGTTAGTTAGTCCTAATAATAGGACAATTTCATTAAATATCTAAAGGAAGTTTTTTTTTAGCGTTACACAAGCTTAAAATACGATTAAATAAAAAAAACAAAGAAATGTATTTTTAGTATTAATGAAATCGGATTTGTTGGATGGAAAATTGAATGCGAAATTTTGAATTTTTAATAAATTGGACGAACGGAACAATTATTTTGATAAATAAGTCTATCCATAATGAAATGTCAAACCAAACTCAACAAAAAGCAACTATCAGCTGTTAAAGGGGTTGCCAGATAAAGCAGTGATGCCAAATTTAACGTTGTGAACCTCTAATAAAAACACGCTGTATATTTTGTTATTGTTTAAGCATATCGATTTTAGACAAAGTTGTACTTATTTATTTTATTTAAAAGTTATCCTAGGTTTGCATTCTAAAAATGAATTGGAAAAATTTAAAAACAAATTAAGCTATATATTTATCTATCTAAGCCAAGATTCAAATTACAAATTTTTTTAACTTCATTCTTAAAAGACTGTTCATATTAGACGTCTTGTTTAAGGAAGATAATTGCTTGTATGCTAACTTAATTAAAAACTTATTATGAAAATTATACATATTAGACATTAAATCGATTTTTACATAATTTTGTCGATTATCTAGAAATTTGTTAAGACCTCAATGCTCAATTTTGCTTGAATCTGCATACCACAGCTTAAGGTAAAATTTTAAAAGAGCTGAAAATTGGTTGTGAAAAAATATTAATTTTTATGTTAATATTGGATTATAACCTTTCGAATGTATCGGTTGATGCCAATAAATAAATAACTGCAAAAAAATTAAAAATAATTATTCAGCAAATTATATTAATGCCAAACTGTCTAAAGAATTTTTGACTCTATTGAATAAGATATTTTAAGCGAATTCAGTAAAACTCTAAAATGCTCAGATTAAACTCAAAACCAACGAACTTGACTAGCTTATTGAAATACAATTTAATTAAATCAATAAATTTTCACTGCATAAACTAATTAATGAAAAGTATCACAATCAAATAAATTGAATTAAAATGAAATGAAATAAATATTGACTTCTTTTATTGCAGAAGTTAATTGCTTAAATGAACTATGTAGCTTATAAACGATTATTGCCTATATATGGAACAATTATTTGTAGTTTTTCAATAAGTCATGGCATTTGCCTTTTATTTAACAATTACTTAACTTTGATGCACAACAAATATATCCTAATGAGAACCTCAACCTATTAAAAGTCTGCTGAATTACAATACCAAAGAATGCAACAAAACTTATAAAAAAAAGTTCCCACCAACTTAAAAATATTTTTAATCTTACTTAAACCCTTATCAATCAGTACGTTGACTTTAAAATAAATGCCTTGCAACTTTTGCAATAAATAAAAATACTTTTTTTCTTTATTGCATGTCTGTCACTTAGCTTTAGTGCTGGGTCAAAGACCGTAACAGGATCGTCCGTGAACTGTACTTCTTGAGCCTTCCAGCAGACAGGTTCCAAAAAATTTAAAAAATTACAAAAGCCTGCAGCCTTTATTTGTATGACAAATTGAAAGAGCATAAAGAAAAGTACAAACAACAAACAAAAAGAGCCGACAAAGTGAGTTAACAAAATGTCCTGCGGGCTTACACACACACACACTCGCACACACACACACTTATAGTGCCTACTAATGCAGCCATTAGGCAACCCTAGCCGCCTGCCCGCAACCCTGGCGCTTGCTCTGATACGCTGTTCACATCGTAATGCATTTGGTCAGTAATTGGCTGTGTTATTTGGCTGAAGTTTTCGGCTACATTTGTTTAATCGACAATTATAACAACGCTAATTACTCATGCACACTTGCCCTCTCCACACACCCCAGGAACAAGGATAAACAAACACACACACACAGACACACCACTGTCCAAGTGAGTTGGGTGAGGCGTGTCGTCACGAGTGGGGCAGTGGGGGGCATGGGACGAGTACGTGTTGCACCCTTTTGCAATTATGCATGTTGAAAGTTCATTGCAATGGCATTTTTGCATTATGCATTTTACATTTTGCATTTTTGCCGCGTTGAAACATTGCAAATAGCCTGTAACTATGCTACAGCAAATAATATTTTATGCATGGCATTGCATACTGCATACAAAAAAGCGAGTGCAACAGAGATGGCTGGATAGTGTAAGAGTGAGCTAGCAAGCGAGTGCAGCACGCGCGGTTTGCATTGCGCATAAATTTTCAGCGTCAGCCTGTGGCAACCCTACCACAAGCAGCAGCAATAACTACACACACAAATATCCTTTTACAACACTCGCACAAACTTATATTATATTATAGATATAATATTATATGTAATATAAAATGCACTGCACAGCATGGTTGGCGTATTCCTGCAGTACGCTATGTGCGTAAAATGGCGTCTCCGTGACGGGTAGGGGTCAATTGCACCCACCGGACCAGGGATGTCTAAGTCGTGCTTTAGTTTTTTGTATAGAGTTTGGGTTAGGCTAGGGATGGGGTTGCTTTTAACAACAGTAGGGTTGTTAATATTTCTACTCCTTTATTCTTCTGAAATTTAAGACAAATCATTGCCGCAAGTAGGGTAGAGAATCACGTGCCATTTATACGAAATTATTTAAAAAAATGTTAATTTATCTGCGCTTTAGCCGACTGCTTGTACTTTATTTTAAAAAAATAATTATTTATACCTTTTGATGTATTAGAATAATGCGCTGGCGGCGAAGGGGTTGGAGACCGTTTAGTTAAAATATTATTTTCGCGGAAAATAGGAAAGGGAGTCATCCTTCGAGATGGAAAGATCAGGTATTTAATGAATAGAAAGGAAGGCTTTAGGATGCGACCAAGACCGATCCACGGTAATGACTTGTTAATAAACTAAATAAATAATTATAAAAGAAATAAGCAAGGCCCTATGCTCCAAAAGGAGAAGATGACAAAATATATTGTAAACAAGTCAGGGGAGTTCCTAGGATTTTGCGATGACAATTGAAAACGAATATTGGAGCATTTTTTGAACGCGATGGAGAAGGAGATTGGACTAGTCTTGCTACACTAGAAGATGCCAACCTGAACCTTTAACAAGAGCATAAGCTGCTCAATTTTGGCTCGCTCCGGCATTAAAGTATTCTATTTAAGGTCTTAAATTAATTTTTCACATATTCTTTTGGCTGTTTTAAGAGCTTTTTAGTACCAGGCCTCATAGAAATTCGTATAGGCTGTTTATGACAGCCAACTTTCTTTATGCGATCTCTCGTTACTATGGCAGAGATACTTGTGATAAATACTACATTGATCAAATATTTCCCGGAATCATCTCCGTATGGTGTGGACATCAAATCGGTTGACTGAGAGCACGACACAGTGATGACTCCGGGAAATATTTGATCAAGGTATTCCATGATAATCTTTATAAACGATGTTACAGCGCTGCGCACATCGAAATGATTTTTTATTCCTAATTACCTGTTTATAAGAATTATTGTCATGGAGTGAATGCAGATTCATCATCGTCATTGGCAATACAACGCTGGTCGGGTCTTTGTATGTTGTAGTTTTCGCGTCCATTCGTCGCGATCTTGGGCTTGTGTGTTTTCCAACATCCCAGTCTTGAATCCTCAGCATCTTGATCGATCCCATCCAACCATCTCAATTTTGGTCGACATCTTCTTTGCCTTCCTACACACTGTCCAAGCATTTTTCGTTTAGGAAGATAGCTTTTGTTTGCTCTAATTCTGTGGCCAGCCCATCGTAGTCGTTTTTATTATTATGTCGAAGTATTGTATACTTTTTTTTGGCTAAACGAATGCTTTTTTCATAGTCATAATATTCGATATCAATCTTTTACTTTTATTCTTTAGCTGTGCTGCATAATCGAATAGAAACTCCTTTACATGTACAACACTTTTTGGCCATAACTTCGTTCACGCAATATGCGAAATTCCAATATAAATTAAGTCGACTTATAAAATTCATAAGGACGAAATTATTTCTTAGAATACGATGCTTGAGTTATGTTCGTTTTTAGTATTTTTTTCTTACATTCTTCTTGTTTGTAAATTTATTTGGAACTCAACGTCCGTTTCCCCATCTTATTAGTTTATATCTTGAATTTTATTCTGCACATGTTTATATTTTTTTAATTAAAACTATAATAAATTGTTCTTTTGGATGGGCAGCAGTTGATATCTTGTTCAAAATGGGTGACTTTCTTTTTTCTGACTTTCTTAGCTGAGATACGAGATGAACGCTGGTAATTCTACTCTTGCGATAGAGCTGCCAGATTGTCAACGATAGCTCGCACTTTGTACTTCAAGTCCACTTTTTAACGTTAGGTGGAATACTTTGTTCCGAACCATCGGAAATCATTAATAATTGGAAAGAAAGATCTGAGAAAATTCTATAATAGAGTGCAGCAAACTCGTAGACAATTTGGCAGCACCTCTACAAAATTTAACTCATCTAAGCTTCTAGAATCCGAAGGAAAACGAATGTAAATAGTTTTTCACCTTCTGTGTTTTAAAGTGTTTAATTTAGAATTAGTGCTTAATTTTAATATTCAATATTTTAACAATGTCATTTCAAACAAGGCACCCCCGTAAGGTACTGTTTGGCGATCAATGACATCGTCTATTTGTGCATCTTTAAAATAACAATTCCACTAATCATACCCAAAAATGCAAAGCACCATCGGTCGATTGTTAAAAATTGGTTAACAAATGATTTATGGATGCGAGCGGACTGCACTAAAAGGCAATTTGAAGATATAACTTCATAAAAATCAACCTCGTGGAGCCCTCGAATTCCACAAAAATTTGCTTTATCTTTGTGCTAGACTCATCGAAGTTTAAAACTCTCAAATGTTAGCCATCTTACATTTTGTAACACATTCATGCATAGTACAAGTCCCTTGAGATACCCACTTGAGTTCATTGGTTTATATATTCCTTAGACTACTCTGCGTGCTTTGGGATGTAATGGGCTGTAGCTGACTGCCTGGCGTATCCCGTATGAGATTCTTGGTCGGGGCTAATATGAGAGGGAGGTCTCTTGGACATTCCAACATATTTGGTCTAAGGGTCTGAGAGAGTGCACATGGAAGGGCGGATGAGTTGCATAAGGCGCAGTTGCAAGCGGGCGTCTGCCTCGGAACGAGCTGTTCGCTATATAAATTCGACATGCGTACCGTCTTTCGACTTATCACCTATCGACCTTAGCACTTCAAATGTTTAAGCATGAAGAGAAACAACAATGGAATTTCTACTTCAAGGAATAATCATGCGAGGAATCCCCCTTGTATGGCAGCAGGCACATGGATTTTGGAGGCGTCTCATCTATGCGAGTACATACTGAGAAATGTAACCAGCTTTTCTCTCTCTTCACAAGGCCCTATGCTCCACTGGGAGTTAATAATAGAAGAACAAGAAGACTCTGCGTGCTTTGGCCATCAAATCGGTAGCAATCAAGCTATTCCCAAAGAGATATACGAAAGAGTCTTAAAATATCTTAAAGCGGTGGCAATTAACCCTATTAGCTATTGTGGTGCAGTGGTGGCGATTCTCATTGGGGCATTGCTATACTAAACTCGTGAAAAATGCATTACCCCTTTTGTAGATAGCAAAACTGTCTCTAGACAGTTCTAGTTCTTTACAAAAAAAGTATCTAACGATGCGTGACTCGCGTACCTGTTCTACGTACTGCAGAAATGCTAATAAGTAATAACCGCGTGTATATGTATGTGTGTTTGTTGGCTTCGTGTGCATGTGCGCCTTTACTGCATGTGTATGTGTGTATGAATGTTTATGTTTATTTTGTTGGCTGTATTGCATCAAACTAATTTTTCAACCTGAATACCAAATAGTAGAATACATTGATTATTAAGCGCTAAAATGTTTTGCAAATTAAAAACCTTTAAATGCTTATAAATAGTTGTTTTTGTTGTTGTCGTTGTTGTTTTTGTTGTTAGTCGATATCATAACAAATGAGCATATTTATATTAATTTATGCAATTCGTGTGTAAATGTTTGGAAAATGTGAAAATAACGAACAATGAGTAACATCAAGTTAAGTCCTAATTGGAATGTGCAAAATTTTGTAGCATACTTAAAAGGGCATTCAAGGCCCCAAAGGGCATTTGGGCTTACAATAAATACTGAACAATTGAATTTGGGAATTGACTTCATAGATGCATCTATTTTTTGTTGCATCGATAACAATTGAGTATTGTGTTTTTGGAAAAGGCATTTTACAGAACAAAGCTGAGTGGGTCTATAATCTCAATGGAGGATGTTGATACGGTCTAGAATACAAAACCTTAGAAAGCTAAAGACAAGCTGGGCGAGTTATCTCTATGCTTCTGTTTAATACTTTTAAAAAGTTTGGGAAGCTAGCAAGCTGATGTGTGGATTATTTGTCCTGCAAGGATTCACTAACTTTAGGGCATTAATTCTATGAGTGAAGCCTGAAAGACAGAATATTTACAATGGTTTGTTGAATCTCTCTCCAGATCGTACTTTGCAGTAGGACGTTCAGCTCCTTCCACGTAGGAGGGACCTCTTTAAACAAATTAAACAGAAGCCTGTTTGATTAAAACATTTCACGCTACTTATAAGTCCCTTCAACAACTATTAATTAATTTAAAAAATTAGGCAATAGAGTGAGTTGACTTCATAATCCCAGTATTATGAAATATAATTACAATATTAATATTTTCCGTACACTTACTGCATAATAAACCACCATACTCAAAACAATAGACATGTACTTCAGCCTTAGATTGAGTTACATTTGGAACATTTTGATTTCCCACTCTAACCCTCCAAGCTCAATCTCTCCCTTGTCCGCAGGCATGGCATTGGGACTGACAAGCGCCAAAGCATCGAGCCATTAATTAAGCACAATCTAAATGCGCCAACGCCTTGAACTGACCCAAGTCAAGTCAAATCAAATTGTCTAAAAGTCCAAGGGACCCAACTGAGCACTGTGGGTCAAGTCAAGTAGCCCCAATGACGCATCAACAGCGCCGACAGCCTGTCCCCGGGTAAGACAGCTCAAGACACGCACATAAGCCGTACCCAAGGCGCTCTGACCTCGATGTTGGGGCATTAATGTTTCAAATGTGTATTCAATTGTTTGATTGACTCAATGACTGGCTGACTTTTGGATGGACTGACTGCATGAAGGACTCAACCGACCGTCTGGCCCAACTACAATGCATGATTAATGACTCTTGGCATCGGCTGTCAGGGATTAAAAAATTATTTGCAACAAATTTGTAGATAGCAAAATTGTTTTTTTTTTTGGAATGAAACTTTTATTTTTTTTTTATGGTCGTCATCATTGAAAACAAATTATGCGGCAATTACTTACCCATACTAGTTTTATCTCGCTCTCGAGGTCGCTCCCGCTCTCCTTGTCCCACTCACTTTTGCAGTCTATGGCTGTCTTGCTTTGTTGTCGCCATTAATCAAACAATTTATGTTAATTGAATTGACGACGATTTATGACAATTATTCTGTCGGGCTGTGCCTGTGTCTGTCTGTCCTTGGCGATAAATCGTTGATCATTATCGATTATTCAGTCCGCAGCATTATCATAATCGTGTTTAAGCAAACGATAAAATTTATGGACAGGATGCTTATGATGATTTGGATTTAGTTTTTTGTTGGAGGCTAAACGCTGGGAAGAGTAAGCACATATTTTATTTATACATTTTTTAAATTTCGATACTATCTTTTAAATTATTTATTTAATTTTATTATCATTTAATCTCAATAAAAAAATTAAACATCTCTTAGAGAGGTAAATAAGTTCGCAATTAAATGGGTTCCAAGACAGAACAATATTGCTGGAAATGTGCTGGCAGACAGACTAACAAGGTTAGCTGCAGTAAGCCTAATATTACCTGTGGTAATGGTAACCTCTTGGTACGGGACCTACTGAGAAAGCAAACGACTGCTTCACTGGGGATATCAGATGCCAAAATTTAAGCAATCACTATCTAATTACAAACGCTAGAGGTTCAAAGTTATGATAACTCACCAGCTCCTAGGTGCATAAGTTCTCTCACCGATGATCTTTGTTACCCTAAGTCCAAACAATATACTGAAATATATGCAGGCCTTTGCACTTTTGGAGAGCTATGAGCCGTGGGTCGCAGTTCATCTCTACACCGTATCTGGAACGTAACTAATAAGAAACCTGCGCCAGTAGAAGTAAGCTAGCGTAAGTAGCGATTGATTGGGCATACCCTTCTTAGATCCAAGGAGAACTTCGCTCGACAGGCACTTCGTTTGAACCCTCAGGGGAGAGGTCGTCATGTTGGTGCGCCAGCAAAAACATGGAGAAGATCTATTGACCATGAACTACAAGCCGCCAGATACTCATGGAATGGTCTCGTCGCTTAAGAAACAACCCTCTTTTTAATTTAAATTTTTTCAAATTTGAAATTGGTCCCGCACCTCAGGTTTTTGAGATAAGATACACATTCTTAACAAGTTCACAATTTAGCCCCTGAAAGTATGGATCTATCTATCAATAACCCGGATTGAAGTGCAAGGTACGAGTTAAAGGAGCAGTTCCCAAAGCAAGACCTTGGCCAGGCGACAAGTAGCTGACGCCGCGGATGCTTGAAGCATCCCAGGTCTTCAATAAACTCCCAAGACATATTGTCGTAAGATATATAAAAAGTACACGAATCTCTATTTAATTGTCTGAGCAGGAAAGGAGCCACGTGCTTCGCAAAGAGTTGGCTCATTGGCTTGAAGTCGGAACACTTGGCAGACCTGAACAAAAGACGATGCCACAAATTTGACTCTGGAATGGGATCAAATATTTTGTGCCGCAACCAACTCTAATAGCAATCATCATCGTCATCAACATAACCATCGTCATCATCATCATCATCATTGGCAACGACGACGATAACTCACTGCCTGTTGTCACAGTGACAATAAAATGTCTGCAGTGCATACTAGCACACTCTTTCACACACACATACTCGCACACACACACGATCTAATACCTAAGCACATATGGTTGGTCTCATAAGCGTTTTAGCATCGAGATACACACACTCACGTATACACACTCACACACACATCGACCCAACGTCATGTATTTTATGGTCGAGCTGAGCGCAGCAATTGACCCAGTTAATGGTACGTACACACACAAACATGCACACTAGCACCCACCCACACACACACGCACACTCAACGTTTATAATATGAGCTTAGGTTTGCTCTATATCTGCTCATACACCCACACACACTAGTCCCGGTCTCTCCCTCTTCTTCAGCTCTCTTGGTGGCATAATGCTTAACTTTAAATTTGCCAAACGTAACGAAAACTTGGCACATTGCATGACATTAAATGCAGCCAGGAGAAGTTGAGACCAGAGAGTTAAGTCTAGGATGTCTATCCAGGACAGGAGTCGATACCAATACAATCTTGCTATATTTGTATAGCTTGATTACAGTCAAATGTGATTTAAGGCACGTTAAACACACACATACATATAGAGGGGGTACCTAGAGGGGGGCAGCATGTACCCAACCTGGCAACAATCAAAGCTCGTGGACAAAGAACAAACCAACCAAATTGTTAACAGCAACAAAAACAAGTTAACACCAACAACAACAAGAGCAAGAGAAGCAACAAGAGGCCTCAGGCAGTACTGCGGTCTGCACACAAAACCTCGGAACAAGCGGCCACGCCCCCCTCAGCAGCCGCCTTCCTATAAAATATGCAAGCGCACGGCACAAAGTTGTCGCCTGTAAACAAACCCAAAATGGACGCAACGAGAGTTCGAGTCTCTTATAGCCTCAACTGAGTGATGGGAACGGGCAGTGACGTAGGCCGGTAGGGGCTAAGAGGAAATAAACCGAAAATGGACGCAACGAGACTTCAAGTCTCTTATAGCCTCAAATGAGTGATGGAAACGGGCAGTGGCGTAAACGGGTGGGGGCTAAGGGGAAATCAACAAAAAATAATGGGATAAGCTAAAAGTATGAGATTACAAGAGGTTACAAAAATCAGTTTTGATATATTTTACTCATAGGGTTAAGGAATTCTAGCCTATAAAGCATAAACCAAAATGATAAACATAAGTATTCGTGACGTCATACAACATAAAAGCTAGAAGCAAAAAATGTTTCCGAAAAAATTCTAAAATATCAAGTATACGCAAACATTAGTTCCATGGAGTGTAGAAAAGTGTATATTATATAATTATATAATAATATGAATATACGATCGTGACTTCAAATAAAACCGATTAAGCTATGCCCATCTGTCTCAATATTTGCACTGCCAGCTTCTAGAAAACCCAAAAAGCTTGGAATTTTGTCCCAAGCTGCATCTCATATTCAATGTTTTTCATTGTATTATGTTGGCGCCAACAAGAAATTCCTAATTTAAAGGATGTGCCCCATATTTTCCCAAAGCCGGTTAAAGCTGACCCAAACAAGATTAAAGATTTCCAATCAATATATCAAAGCATATTAAAATCGTTTAAAAACTGCAGATATAATGGAGTGACCATGGGGAGATGCTCCGAAATGATCAGTTACCTAATTAGATATCCTCATGGCTCTATATTTGTATGCCTTCTACAAGAGAACCCAAAAAGCTGTGAATTTTGTCCTTACCTGCATCACATAATCGATGATTTTCGATATAATCGAATGTTTTACATATATTGGCGACGAAAAATTCTAAATATTTTTCCAAAACAGCTTAAAGCTGACCTGCACAATATTAAGGGTTTCCAATCAATATATCAAAGCATATTACAATCGTTTGAAAACTGTAGAAATAATAGAGAGAGTATGGAGGGTTGTACCGAAATGATCAGTAACCGAGTGTGATATATTTTAATGGCTCTGTATTTGTATGCCTGCTTCTGGAGAACCCAAAAAACTGGGAATTTCGTCCCAGGCTGCATCCCATAATCGATGATTTTTCCTTCGATTCGAATGTTATGGTTGAGACTCACGTGGTTTCCCACCAACCAGTGTCCCGTGATGGAACGGATACGGAATGTTATACATTGGCGAAAAGAAATTATAAATAGTTTCCCAAAACAGCTGAAAGCTTACCCGAATAAGATAAAAGGTTTTCATTCAATGTATATCAAAATCATCTACAAACTGTGAAAGAGAGAGTATGCCCCGAAATTATTTTGATTATTCAAATAGATTTCTTATAATTTTTTTTAAATAGTTTATCTTATGAACCGTAAATTCCTTATAAATATTTATGTGGAGTATAAAATTAAGAAGATTGATTTATATTTCTATACTTAAATAGAGAGTTCGACGGAACTTGGAAAAAGACTAAGCAGACACAAAAATGTTTTATAAAAATATCAGCGCTCTTTAAACGTCGATTCGTATAAAATTGAATCGCAACAAATACAACTACCTTCAAAAATATCATAGCCTTCCTATGCAAATAAATTTGTCTACGTCACTGATCAGTGTAGTGGTAAATGTTGTCATTGCTGTTGTTGTTTTTGTCTATGGCTACCGCAGCCAAAACAAACCAGACACATACACCCACACAAACACACATACACATAGATACCCAAACACACACACACACAAAGAGAGGCCTGCATAGGGAATACGCCTGAGGCACATTGGTTTGTGTCTGCACTAAATGTCGCATAGTCCATGCTGCATGCTGCAACTGCTGCTGCCGCTGCTGTGATGTTGGCCAGTGGCATTTGCCCTAAAAGCGTTGAGGTTTGGCATTGCTGGTGGCATCATTGGAGCTGCTAGTTAACTTGTTTGCCTGGATGACATTGCTCAAGGGCTGCCGATGGGAGTCTGCTATGCTTCATTGTGGTCTTGTTTCGTAATTAAGTCAGAATTCTTTATTGTAATTGATGCCCGCATTGTTGGTCTCTCTCTTCTGACTTGGGAGCGTCCGTCCGACTGTCATTAGCTACGGAAGTCAAGCGATAAATGACAAATGCCCCAATAAGTGGTAGCTTTACAGAGAGTAGAGAATAGAAAATAGAGAGGTAGAGAGATAGGGTACTTGTACAAAATTGTATACAAAAAGGAGAATAGAGTTTAAAATTGTGAATTTTTTTGTATCTCCGTCCTGGTTGCTATTTTATTTGGCAGCTGATTTTTGTTCCTGAACCATTTAAGAACTTAAGAACGTTTAAGTATAACTTATTCCTTAGGGCCATAGGGGTCTGGAATCAGAAAAGATGCAGCACCCCTTGCTTCCTGAGTGTGTCTCCAATATAACCTAAAAATTGCCATAAAACTGGCAAATCTCTTGATTTGTGTCCAATGGCATAGCTAAATCTGTGGCCAACTTTCAACTGCCGTTGGCCAGCAACGACTTGACCCAATTTGTAATCACTTTTCAAGCACATGCTCACCTGTACAATATCCCCCTCTGTCTTGTTCCTCCCTGCACATTGCCACGTATGTCATAATGGAGGTTTGCATAAATTTTTAGCTAAAGTTTTCAGATGCAACTGCAGCACGCCAACGCAATATACGGCAAAAGTTTTTGGTGCACGTTTTAAGCTGCTGCTCAGTGCCACAAACAAGCTTAAAAGCAGCATCCAAACAGCAGGGACAACTACAACTAACCAGCTATGGTAAGGAGTTTGCAGAAGCTCGGAGGAGTAAGGAGCTCCATATGGGGATTGAATGCATTGCAGCGGCCTAAAGGTAAGCAAATGTTTCAACAACCGAGGTAAACGTAATTTTGTGCAAATATTTTCAAAAATACACAGAGCTGTTGTGTATGAGAAGGGGTAGAGGTTGTAGGGTGGGGTAAGCGTACAAAAAGTTTAACAATAATACGCAAATACCCCAAAGCGAAATCTGCCAGGCGCAGCAGGAGACCAAGTAGAATCCTTGCCCATGGAGAGAGAGAGAGCAAGTGGGCAAACGAGTGCAGTACAGTTGGCCATCAGAGTCAATAAGCACAGTAGGCGGGGAAGCGGCTGTCTGCAACAAATAAGAAATTAGGGAAATGAATTAAGGTTGATAAAATTTTGGAACTTTTTCTTTTGAGGAATATCACCATCAAAGAGAAATGTGGATATGCAGAGAACACATTTTACATGGAGTACGGAAATTCATGAGATATAGGTATATCCAATTAATTGGAAAGCGTTATCGATTACTGTAAGTGAACTAGTTCATATTCGATTGCACTAATATTTCGGCCCTATGACCTACTAGGGGAAATTAAATCTTAGAAGATGATTTTGAAATCTTGCTTGGATTGAAACCCTGATGAAAATTTTTAAAAATTTAATCTTTTATATGCTTCAAAACTGTCGGAATCTCGACATTATTATCGTATATAAAAAAATATTTTGCCCCATTCAATAAATTTGGACTTGGCTTCCATGCTGTTTTTTACTCTAGGGAGGAGAGGGATATTTTCTCATTATTTTATGCTCCACTTTTTTTTTCATCTTAGTACTCCTCCAGGGAGCTTAGAACGTTCCACCGGACTCTATTCGGCGCAGTGTGCTTAGGTGTGTCCCAGCTGATGGTGTGTAGGGACAACTTGTTTAATATTGTACGTCGCCAGGTTCCCTTTGGCATTCCCATACGTCTGATTCATTAGGGGTTCCATTTCAAAGACATCCCGACAATGCTGTTTCGATTTTTCCTGAGAGCATGGCCGATCGAACGCCACTTGCTTGGTCTTATTTCAGTGTAGATAGTTGGACCAGAATATAGCGCATTTAATCCTTAGGTACTTTTTGACGAATGACTGCAGTATCGACATCATTCTCTGCGGGGTCAGCCATGTCTCGCTGCCGTACAAGGAGTCAAAAAAATATGTAGAGGAAAGTAAGGGTCCATTTGAAATTTGTTTGAGTTCCTATTTTTAATCTAAATTTTCTTAAAAATGTTTCAAATCATTTCCTATAATCATAAATTTATTTACCCAAATTGTCCTCTTTGGCCCACTGTGCCTTGTTTGTTGCAGCCACACTCACTTGTCTTTTGGGTTGGCAACAATTGGCACTAAAAATCCAAAAATGTTGTTGTTGCCGCAACGATTAAATATTGCAAAAGTTGTGCGTGCAACACACACGCACACACACACTCAGCCACACTTATACACACCCACACACATATGGCCATTTTATTTGGATTGCGCAACAAAGCCAACGACAATGGCCAAAAACAACACCACCAACAACAACTAGTCATGCTACAACTACTTGATGAGACAAAGAAAATCGAGGGGTGCCGCAGAAAGAGTATTACATTGTAGAATGGTTTAGTTATGGGTTCACATATTACGTGTGCTTGTGTGTGTGTGTGTAACAAGGCCAACACATGTTTCTGCGGCCAAGCAGAGCAATTTTGTTAACAATTTTATTATTAAAATTCTAGTATTAGTTTATGTTTGGTGTATGGTAGAGGGGACGGCACTGTGTCAAGCTGTGCCCATTTGTTTGGACGTTAGTGTAGTTCGTGTCAGGGTATTAAGTGCTGTTGTTGCAGTTGTTAGTTTTGTTGCACTGCTGCAGCCGAGTTTTCAATTGGCCACAAATGCATTAGTGGCTAATACACAAAAATTGGTCTAAACAATGCTCAAAACTATTAAAAGCAATGACAGTGGACGCTCCACAAATGCAAAACTAAAATTTAGGAATTTTTTGGAAATGTATGTTTATGGGGGCGTGAATATTGATTGTGGTTGTTTTATGTCGATTAAATAGTTTCGATAATATTTCAGAGGTTGCTGCTCATATTTGGAGAACAAGGAGTAGAACAAAGCAGATATTTTGTTAAACCAGCAATGGAATCGCAATCGAAATAAGTCCGGGTTATGATTGTTTTTTTTTCAACGGGGAGAGGGATGTTGTCAACTGAACTTGATAATGCTATACAAAATTTCAGTAGGAAAGAGATCAACTGATGAATATTGAATATTGACACTTTATTTAAATTGACTTATTATCGATTATAAGGCATTGTACACAGTAATTATTGTAAAAGAACCATTTAACATAGAACCATGTAAAATAAGAACCATGTTAGAATAAAAACCCGGCAATAAGTTTTACTTCCATTCCTCTGGGTGTAAAATACATTACATCGACCAAGGGAAATAATACCAAGTGACATTAAAGTAAGGAAGTTAAGAAAATTTTCTAATTTTCTATGCTCAAAGGGTTTGATATTTTATAAGAAGGTAGCCACTTAAAAATAATCTCATAGTCGTCAGGACAACATTACTGCTTATCTATCGATTTGTTGATAGCGTGCTTGTTGGATAAAGACTACAAACCATCATCTATCTCTTCAAAAAGTTCCGATCTGATCTGCCTTCGGAGCCCTTATCTCATTCTTCTTCTGAATAAAAATGGTAATTATATTCGGGACCTTATGTTACAAAGGGTACATTAATATTGTTGGAGAAAAAAGGTAGGAGGCGTTGCAAACGCCCCAAAGTTATCTTAACCATGATTAGGATGACTAGAGAAGGAAATAAACCCATATCCGTCTGTCTATCTGTATATATGTCAATTTTTCTGTCTATCTGTCTATCTATTTATATACCAATCTATCTGATTCGGTCCATCTGTCATTGATTCAACTGTCTATCAATCAATTGGTCTATCTGCCCATCCGTAGGATTACGTCCGGACCCCTTCTCCCACCACAAGTTGGAAAAATCGCTTGAGACTCTTTTGATAGCTCTGATATACATCTGTCAACGGGACAATCTGTCCTTAGGTCCAACTATTCATCGTTCCATCTATCCATTGGGAGGTTTTCGTCCGCTCCCTCTCCACCACAAATTGCAAAAATGGCTCTGATATCCATGTGTCCATCTGTTTTTCTGTTCATCTGTCTATCGGTTCATCCGTCTATCGGTCCATCTATCTATCGGTCCATCTTTCTGTCGATAGGACCATCTAATCATTGGGGGTTATTTGTCCGGACCCCTTCTTCCTCTACAAGTTGGAAATATGGGTTGACACTCTTTTGCGAGCTCTGATATACATCTAACAACGGGTCCATCTGTCTATAGGTCCATCTATTCATTAGTCCATCTATCCATTGGGGGGTTTTCGCCCGGACCCCGTGCCCATCACAAGTTGGTGAAATGGATTGACTCTCTTTTGAGAGCTCTGATATAAGTATATAGTATAAACTTCGAAGTGAAGAGCCCCCTTAGGACCAAATGGGGGATCATGCTCCATAACCAGCTTAGACCCACCTAGATTTGTTGTACTATAAATGATAGTGAGTTTCTGATACAAACTCCAAAATTTATCGTTTTATGGGTTTTTTGAGGTCAAGCTAAGGCCTCGACTGGGATTATTTAAATCTCGGATTCGGACTCAGCAAATAAATTATATTATATCACGAGCTGTTACAAAATTATAGCACCACAATAAGTGCACTATATTCCAAGCAACAATATCTCCATGTCACGTCATGCGAGCGTCTACTGTACCGAGTTGCTGACAATCTCCCTGTTGCCTATTGCCATAAAATTTGCATAAAATTCGGTTTTTCTTTATGGCCACAATGACTCTGTATATTGCTTCCACTCAATCCTCACTTGACATGTAATTATGCCATATTAAGAGCGCTCTCCTTTAATGCAACAATCAACAATAACTATATTCGGGCTGTGGCAAGTTGGTCGAGACTCAACCGTGCAGCAACTCTTAAATACTACTTAAAAGCATTTAAATGATGCTCTCCATTAAGCTGGACATCCCAATTCATATACTATATGTATAACTACATGTATATAAATGAGTTTGTATATATGTACAATACTTGTATCTATAATTACGGCTCTGAATATTGCTCTGTTCTGGGGTTGGCCTCAAATGGTCAACCCAAATGTATTGGCATATTAAAATAAACAAAAAGTCTGAAAATGAGCTGCATATAACAATGAATTTTAATTGCAATGAAGGCGACAACTCATACACACAAAAAAAATAATAATAAAACCAGACCAGAGTTGTCGCCGTATGCAAAATACACACAAATTATGTTCAATAAATGCATTACAATAACAGCAACATTTTGTCATTAAGTGCCACCGCAATTGTTAGCATATAAATGCAACACTGTGTGTGTGAGTGTACGTGTGTGTGTGTGTTTCAGTGTGACCATGTGTGAGAGCCGTAGATGTGGCCAGACAATAAAAAGATCAACGGCTGTCAAAAGCCAAGGCTTTAATACCCATAAATATTTTTAATAAACCATTAAGCCTTGTTTGTGATACAGTCGAAAAAAGATGGCCGACAGTAAACAAAAAATAAATATAAGCCTGGAACAAACAGATAAAAAGTGATCGGGGGACGGTATATAGCATAAAATATTTGAAGTTATTGGATGGAGCTGGATAAAGGCAATCCGTACCCACTAAGTATCGTTTAAAAAAGTCAAAATATTTTGTTTATAAGGCTCACAAAATTTGATGTGCCAAAATTAGTGTGACCAGCCGTTGAAACAAAATACCAACTGCAAATCCA